>JAACNH010003814.1:0-26978 GCA_019447015.1 Hymenochirus boettgeri
TTGCTCTATATAGAGAGTAATACCATAAGAGTTTTAGACTGGTGGGTCCCCATTATATTCACCAGTTAAATAATCTTTATTTGCTCTATCTAGTAGTAGATACCATACAGGAGTTATGACTGGTGGTCCCATTATTGACCCACAGTAATGATCTTTACTTTGCTCTATATAGATAGTAGAATCCATCACAGGAGGTTATAGCCTGGTGGTCCCATAACTGCACAGTTGATCTATTCTTAATAGTATTACATGGTTAAGACTGTGGTCCCATTGACACATCTGATTTAATTGCTATTAGATAGTAGATACCATACTACTGAGGTTCTGGACTGTGGGTCCCATTATTGACACCCAGTAATGATCTTTATTTGCTCTAATATAGATGTAGAATACCTACGGAGGTTATAGCTGGTGGGTCCCATTATTGACACCATTATGATCTTTATGTTTGCCTTATATAGATAGTAGATAACCATTTTAAGGAGTTATCAGACTGGTGGGTGATCCCATTTTGACACCATAAATGAACTCTTTATTTGCTCTATTAGATAGTAGATACAATAGAGGAGGTTATAAACTGTGGGATCCCCTTATTGACACCAGTAATGTGCTTTATTTGCTCTATCTAGATATGTATGATACCATAAGAGGTCAGAAACTGGTGGGTCCCATATTGACACACAGTATGTCTTTTATTGCTCATATAGATAGTAGAATATACCATAGCGAGGTTAATAAGACGTGTGGGTCCATTATTGACACCAGTTAATGAATCTTTATTTTGCTCTATAGTAGATAGTAGCATACCATACAGTGGTTTAGACTGACTGTGGGTCCCCATTATGACACCACGTTAATGATCTTTATTTGCTCTATATGATAGTAGATACCAACAGGAGGTTATAGCCTGGGTCCTTATGACAAGTAACCAGTTAATGTATTATCCTTTTATGTGTATATATGTAATCACAAGTTTAGACTGGGAAGTTATTTTAAGTTTAGTATGTATAGTTTGATGTTATTGAGCCTTTACTTTTGGGATTTTGACCCTGCAGGTGCCTGCGCCCAGTCTTCCCTGTCCCACCTGTTTTCCCCTCTGTGGGAGTTTAATAGACTGGGGAGATCTATCGGTGGGGCCCCTTCAGAGGAGAGGGCCCAGCTTAGAGAGCGATTTGGGGACTGAAACAAACCTTGAGGAGAAGGGAAGGGAAGAAGCTTGCATCTGTCCAACTCTCTTCAGCACAGGTCGCTTGTTCAGCAGATATATATTAAGATCTAAAGATGCCCCCATTGTTTCCAACAACAGGATAATGGGGAATTAGATACAAAATCTACCAGAACTTCATCTGGGAAGAACAAAGGAAGTTTCTAACACAGGGCCCACGGATCTCTCCTTGTACTCCCTTCCCGACCCCCAACCCCCGCAGGTTTTCCTAGTTTTCCGATTTAATAATAATGTTTATATGAGACTATAAAGACAAATAATGGAGATCTTGTCACATCCCTTGTCTTTACTGTGAGACCAGACAGGAAATCATTTTTCCATTGACAACTTTTAAGATTTATCTCAAGTATCAATTCTCTAACACTAACAGACTTTTTTTCAGAAGGTAATACCATTTATCTCTCCAGATTTCCCCAATCAACCATGTGATGTACTTCAGAGATTAGCAATAACCATGTAATATCTCCAGATATCGGATCCATGTATATCTCCAGAAAGTCCCCATACCGCTGATAGCCTTCAGATATTACTGATACCATGTAATATCTCCAGAAGTCCTCAATACCATTGATTTAATATGGAAATGGACACCTCAGAAATAAACCATAGACAAACTATTCTGTAGATGGTCAGATGATCTCGATTGTAATACCAATGTGATATCTCCAGATTTTCCCATCAATGTATATTGCAGCAAGTTCCCATACCATGTAATATCTCCAGAAAGTCCCAATACCACTGTCAATCTCCAGAAGTCCCAATACCATATGATGGCTTCAATATTCTGATTGACATGTAATAGTTCCAGTAAAGTCCCCAATACCATGTGATATCTCCAGAAGTTCCAATACATGTGATAATCTCCAAAAGTTCCCATCCATGTAATGCTCCAAAAGCCAATCCATGTGATATCTCCAGAATCCCAATACCAAGTGATATCTCCAGAAGTTCCAATCCTTGTGACTCTCCAGAGATCCCAATACCATGTGATTCTCCAAAATTCCCAATACATGTGATATCTCCAGGAAGTCCCAATACCATGTGATTCTCCAGGAGTCCCAATCCCATGTGATATCTCCAGAAGTCCCGAATACCATGTATATTCAAGAAAGTCCCCAATAAACCATGCTGATATCTCCAGAAAGTCCAAATACCATGTGATATCTCAAGAAAGTCCCAATACCATGTGATATCTCCAAAAAGTCCCAATACCATGTATATCTCCAGAGAGTCCCAATACCATGTAATATCTCCAGAGAGTCCCAATACCATGTAATATCTCCAGAGAGTCCCAATACCAGGTGATGTCTCCAAAAAGTCCTCAATACCATGTGATATGTCCAGAGAGTCCCAATACCATGTGAATTATTTTCCCCGAGAGTCCCAATACAATGTGATGTCTCCAAAAGTCCCAATACCATGTGATATCTCCAAAAAGTCCCAATACCATGTGATATGTCCAGAGAGTCCCAATACCATGTGATATTTCCAGAGAGTCCCAATACAATGTGATGTCCCTCCAAAAGTCCCAATACCATGTGATATCTCCAAAAGTCCAATACCATGTAATATCTCCAGAGAGTCCCAATACCATGTGATGTCTCCAAAAGTCCCAATACCATGTGATATGTCCAGAGAGTCCCAATACCATGTGATATTTCCAGAGAGTCCCAATACCATGTGATATCTCCAGAAAGTTTCCAATATCCATGTGATTTAAATATGGAATGGACACCTCAGAATTAAACCCATAGACAAACTATTCTGTAGATGATCAGATGATCTCGATTGTAATACCATGTGATATCTCCAGATTTTCCCAATACAATGTAATATTTCCAGCAGTCCGATACCATGTGATATCTCCAGAAAGTCCAAATACCATGTGATATCTCCAGAAAGTCCCAATACCATGTGATATCTCCAGAAAGTCCCAATACCATGTAATATCTCCAAGAGTCCCAATACATGTGATGTCTCCAAAAGTCCCAATACCCTGTGATATCTCCAGAGAGTCCCAACACCATGTGATATTTCCAGAGAGTCCCAATACAATGTGATATTTCCAGAGAGTCCCAATACAATGTGATGTCTCCAAAAGTCCCAATACCATGTGATATCTCCAGAAAGTTCCAATACCATGTGATTAAATATGGAATGGACACCTCAGAATTAAACCCATAGACAACTATTCTGTAGATGATCAGATGATCTCGATTGATACCTGTGATATCTCCTTTTTCCCAATACAATGTAATATTTCCAGCAAGTCCCAATACCATGTGATATCGCCAGAAAGTCCAAATATACCATGTGATTATCTCAGAAAGTCCCAATACCATGTGATATCTCCAGAAAGTCCCAATACCATTTAATATCTCCAAGAGTCCCAATACCATGTGATGTCTCCAAAAAGTCCCAATACCCTGTGATATCTCCAGAGAGTCCCCACACCATGTGATATTTCCAGCGAGTCCCAATACAATGTGATGTCTCCAAAGTCCCAATACCATGTGATATCTCCAGAAAGTCCCAATACCATGTGATATCTCCAGAGATCCCAATACCATGTGATATCTCCAGAGAGTCCCAATACTATGTGATATTTCCAGAGAGTCCCAATACCATGTGATATCTCCAGAGAGTCCCAATACATGTGATATCTCCAGAAAGTTCCCCATATCCTGTGATCTCCAGAGTCCCATACCTGTGATATTTCTAGAAAGTCCCAATACCATGTGATATCTCCAGAAAGTCCCAATACCATGTGATATCTCCAGAAAGTCCCAATACCATGTAATATCTCCAGAGAGTCCCAATACCATGTGATGTCTCCAAAAAGTCCCAATACCCTGTGATATCTCCAGAGAGTCCCAACACCATGTGATATTTCCAGGAGTCCCAATAACATGTGATGTCTCCAAAAGTCCGCCAATACCATGTGATATCTCCAGAAAGTCCCAATACCATGTGATATCTCCAGAGAGTCCCAATACCATGTGATATCTCCCCTAGAGTCCCAATACTATGTGATATTTCCAGAAAGTCCCAATACCATTGATATCTCCAGAGAGTCCCAATACCATGTGAATCTCCAGAAAGTCCCAATACCAATGTGATATCTCCAGAGTCCCAATACCATGTGATATTTCTAGAAAGTCCCAATACCAATGTGATATCTCCAGAAAGTCCCAATACCATGTGATCATCTCCGAGAGCTCCCCTAATCCCAGTACGTGATATCTGCCAGAGAGTCCCAATACCATGTTATTATATCCAAAGTCCCATACCATGTGATATCTCCAGAGAGTCCCAAGCCATGTGATATATCCGAAAGTCCCAATACCTGTGATCTCCCGAGAGTCCCCATACCGTGATATTCCAGAGTCCCAATACCATGTGATATCTCCGAGAGTCCCATACCATGTATATAATCCAGAATCCCATGCATTTGATATCCTCCAGAGAGTCCCAATACCATGTGATATCCAGAGACTCCAATACCATGTGATATCTCCCAGAGAGTCCCAATACCATGTGATTCCTCAGGAGTACCAATAACCATGTGATATCTCCAGAAGTCCCCAATACCATTTGGATATCCACATAAGTGAGTCCCATACCATGTGATATCTCCAATATAGATGTCCCAGAGAGTCCCAATACCAGTGATTCTTCCAGAGAGTCCCAATACCATGTGATTCTTCCAGAAGTCCCAATACCATGTGATTCTCCAGAGAGTCCCATACCATGTGATATCTCCAGAGATCCCAATACCATGTATCTCCAGAGAGTCCCAATACATGTATATTTCCAGAAAGTCCCAATACAAGTGATGTCCTCCAGAGAGTCCAATACCTTTATATCTCCAGAGAGTCCCAATACCATGTGATATCTCCAGAAAGTTCCCAATCCATGTGATGTCTCCAGAGAGTCCCAATACCATGTATATTTCCAGAAAGTCCCAATACCATGTGATGTCTCCAGAGAGTCCCAATACCATGTGATATCTCCAGAGAGTCCCAATACCAGTTGATGTCTCCAGATAGGTCCCAATACCATGTGATGTCTCCAGAGAGTCCCAATACCATGTGATATTTCCAGAAGTCCAATACCATGTGATGTCTCCAAGAGTCCCAATACCAATGGTGATGTCATCCAGAGAGTCCCATACCATGTGATTTTCCAGAAAGTCCCAATAACCATGTGATTTTCCAGAGAGTCCCAATACCATGTGATGTCTCCAGAGAGTCCCCCATACCATGTGATATCTCCAGAAGTCCCAATACCATGTGATGTCTCCAGAGTCCCAATACCATGTGATGTCTCAAGATTCCCATACCGATGTTATGTCTCCAGAGAGTCCAATCCATGTGATTCTCCAGATTTCCCCATACCATGTGACTCAAGGTCCCAAGTGATATCCAGAGAGCCCTATGACCAGATAATGTATACCATCAATACATGAATCAGACGTCCAATACCATGTAATCGAAGCCAACCTTATATTTCCATCCCTACATGTATGCTCCAATCCAATACCATGTGTCCCAGACTCAATCATGTGATTAAGAGTCAACAGTTACTGTCATACATTTCTCAATACCTATGACACTATTCTGTAAATTCCATCAACATCTAGACTTCTTAGATAGAAGAACAAAAAGGAAGATCAAGCAGTGTGAGGATGAACTATCTGAGCTGCGAATGTAAAATGGTGAGTTTGATAGCTGATTAACTGCTTCTTTCTTTTCTTTTATTTAGGTAGGACCATGTTTTCCAAAGACAACGTAGTAATAAAACTAAAACAACACATCATCTATAAGTCTTGATAGCAGTTGGTGGGTAGCTGAGAACCCTAAAACATCCTTTCAGTTTCCTTCTTCATTAATTATTGTAAATCCTGGTAAGTGTCACGAAAAACTTGGCAGATTCCCTTTCTGCAGTTTGTACGGATCTAATGAACCGACTGTGTTTTTTACAGGGGTGACGGACTCGGAGAACCGCATTCAGAATCTCTCTGTGGAGAATCAGAGTCTGAAACAAAGTCTCAGCGTAACCCAGGGGCTTCTGGAGAAGATGGCAACTGTCACGGCACAGCCGCCCCCACATCTTATAAAGGTAATGAATGTCCTTACATTTACTACTATGGTGTTTTTTGTCCTTTTATATTTACTCTGCCCCCATTGTGTCCACTGGTCAAGTAAGATACCAGAGGGATCAAATGAAATGGAAACAATTTAGGGATACCAGAATAATCAGGCCCATATTCACATCACATGGGTGACAGGGAGGACCAGGGCCCATATCCACATCACATTGGTGAACAGGGAGGACCAGGGCCCATAGCCACATCATGAGGGTGAATATGGAGGACCAGGGCCCATATCCACATCACATGGGTGAACAGGGAGGACCAGGGCCCATATCCACATCACATGGGTGAACAGGGAGGACCAGGGCCCATATTCACATTACATGGGTGAACAGGCAGGACCAGGGCCCATATCCACATCACATGGGTGAACAGGCAGGACCAGGGCCCATAGCCACATCACATGGGTGAACAGGGAGGACCAGGCCCATATCCACACACATGGGTGAACAGGGAGGACCAGGGCCCATATCCACATCACATGGGTGAACAGGCAGGACCAGGGCCCATAGCCACATCATGAGGGTGAATATGGAGGACCAGGGCCCATATCCCCATTGCATGGGTGAACAGGGAGGACCAGGGCCCATATCACATCACTGGGTGAACAGGGAGGACGAGGGCCCATATCCACATCACATGGGTGAACAGGGAGGACCAGGGCCCATATCCACATCACATGGGTGAACAGGAGGACCAGGGCCCATATCCACATCCATGGGTGAACAGGCAGGACCAGGGCCCATAGCCACATCATGAGGGTGAATATGGAGGACCAGGGCCCATATCCACATCACATGGGTGAACAGGGAGGACCAGGGCCCATCCCACATCACATGGGTGAACAGGGAGGACCAGGGCCCATATCCACATCACATGGGTGACAGGGAGGACCAGGGCCCATATCCACATCACATGGGTGAACAGCAGGACCAGGGCCCATAGCCACATCATGAGGGTGAATATGGAGGACCAGGGCCCATATCCACATCACATGGGTGAACAGGAGGACCATGGCCCATACCACATCACATGGGTGAACAGGGAGGACCAGGGCCCATAGCCACATCAATGGGTGAACAGGAGGACCAGGGCCCATATCCACATCACATGGGTGAACAGGGAGGACCAGGGCCCATAGCCACATCACATGGGTGAACAGGGTGACCAGGCCCTACCCATCACATGGGTGAACAGGGAGGACCAGGCCCATCCACATCACAGGGTGAACGGGACCAGGCCCATAGCCACATACATGGTGAACAGGGAGGACCAGGGCCCATAGCCACATCACATGGGTGAACAGGGAGGACCAGGGCCCATATCCACATCACATGGGTGAACAGGAGGCAGGGCCCATAGCCACATCACAGGGTGAACAGGAGGACCAGTGCAGTATCTACACAATTGGGGTGAATAGGTGAGGACCAGGGCCCCTATTCACATCATGAGGGTGAAAATGGAGGACCAGGGCCCATATTCCACATCATGAGGGTGAAAATGGAGGACCAGGGCCCATATCAACATCATGATGGTGAATATGGAGGACCAGGGCCCATATCCACATCATGAGGGTGAATATGGAGGACCAGGGCCCATTCCACTCATGAGGGTGAATATGGAGGACCAGGCCCATATCTACATCATGAGGTGATATGGAGGACCAGGGCCTATACCACATCATGAGAGTGAATATGAGGACCGGGCCCATATCTACATCATGAGGGTGAATATGGAGGACCAGGGGCCATATCCACATCATGAGGGTGAATATGGAGGACCAGGGCCCATATCCACATCATGAGAGTGAATATGGAGGACCAGGGCCCATGTCTACATCATGAAGTGATATGGAAACCAGGGCCCATGTTACATCATGAGAGTGAATATGGAGGACCAGGGCCCATGTCTACATCATGAGAGTGAATATGGAGGACCAGGGCCCATATCTACATCATGAGAGTGAATATGGAGGACCAGGGCCCATGTCTACATCATGAGAGTGAATATGGAGGACCAGGGCCCAATCCCATCATGAGTGAATATGGAGGACCAGGGCCCATATCCACATCATGAGAGAATATGGAGGACCAGGCCCATATCTACATCATGAGAGTGAATATGGAGGCCAGGCCCATATCTACCATCGGATAGTGAATATGAGACCAGGCCCATATCCACATCATGAGAGTGAATATGGAGGACCAGGGCCCATATCTACATCATGAGAGTGAATATGGAGGACCAGGGCCCATATCCACATCATGAGAGTGAATATGGAGGACCAGGGCCCATATACACATCATGAGAGTGAATATGGAGGAGCAGGGCCCATATCTACATCATGAGGGTGAATATGGAAGACCAGGGCCCATATCCACATCATGAGGGAAAATGGAGGACCGGGCCCATATCCACATCATGAGGGTGAAAATGGAGGACCAGGGCCCATATCTACATCATGAGGGTGAATATGGAGGACCAGAGCCGTATCTACATCATGAGAGTGAATATGGAGGACCCAGGCCCATATCTACATCATGAGAGTGAATATGGAGGACCAGGGCCCATATCCACATCATGAGAGTGAATATGGAGGACCAGGCCCATATCTACATCATGAGAGTGAATATGGAGGACCAGGGCCCATATCCACATCATGAGAGTGAATATGGAGGACCAGGGCCCATATACACTACATGAGGGTGAATGGAGGAGCAGGGCCCATATCTACATCATGAGAGTGAATATGGAGGACCAGGGCCCATATCCACATCATGAGGGTGAAAATGAGGACCAGGGCCCATATCCACATCATGAGGGTGAATATGGAGGACCAGGGCCCATATCTCACATCATGAGGTGAATATGGAGGACCAGGGCCCATATCCACATCATGAGAGTGAAAATGGAGGACCAGGCCCATATCCACATCATGAGAGTGATATGGAGGACCAGGGCCCATATCCACATCATGAGGGTGAATATGGAGGACCAGGGCCCATATCCACATCATGAGGGTGAATATGGAGGCCCAGCCATACCAGCAGGCCCCTTTGATATGGAGACCGCTATCTAATCATGAGGGTCAATGGGGACCAGCCCATATCCACATCATGAGGGTGAATATGGAGGACCAGGGCCCATATCCACATCATGAGGGTGAATATGGAGGACCAGGGCCCATATCCACATCATGAGGTGAATATGGAGGACAGGGCCCATATCTACATCATGAGAGTGAATATGGAGGACCAGGCCCATATCCACATCATGAGGGTGATGGAGGACCGGGCCCTATCCACTCATGAGTAATATGAGGACCAGGCCCTATCTACATCATGAGTGATATGGAGGACCAGGGCCCATATCTACATCATGAGGGTGAATATGGAGGACCAGAGCCATATCTACATCATGAGAGTGAATATGGAGGACCAGGGCCCATATCTACATCATGAGAGTGAGTATGGAGGACCAGAGCCCATATCTACATCATGAGAGTGAATATGGAGGACCAGGGCCCATATCCACATCATGAGAGTGAATATGGAGGACCAGGGCCCATATCCACATCATAGGTGAAATATGGAGGACAGGGCCCTATCTATATCAGGGTGAATATGGAGGACCAGGGCCCATATCTACATCATGAGGTGGAATATGGAGGACCAGGCCCATATCTATATCAATGAGTGGTGAATATGGCTGCTGGGTGTTTTAGTTCAGGTGTTAATAAGGATAATAAGAGGGTCCAGATCACAAGCTTCACCAATTCCCAAAACCTACAATATTGAAATTATTTTTTAAAGTGACCAAGTGGTCACTAGACCCTAACACAACTTTTCTTCCTAAATCTATCATTTATTATTATATTTAGTATTAATTCAGTAACTTTACTCAGGCATTTAATTTAGGAGAATGAAGATTTGCGCAACAAGGTCCAACACCTGGAGAGCTCTTGCAACAGAAGATGGAGCAGATTGTACACACAATGGGCCAAGTGGATGCAATACAATGGCCAAAGAAGAGCAAGATACGTCAGCTGGATGAGAAATTCAAGGACTTGAACTTTCCCTTGAACGAACAAAGAAACCACCACACGTACAGTAAGAGAAGGGGGGATGTAGGGACAGGTACGGGCTTAGGTATGGGGACTGGTTGGAGGCTGGGAGTAGGCGTTGGTACGGGGACAGGGTGGAGTCTAGAAGGTGTTGGTATGGGGACGGCTGGAGTCTAGGAGTAGATTTTTGGATGGGGACTGGTTGGAGGCTGGGAGTAGGTGTTGGTACAGGGACAGGCTGGAGACTAGCGGTTGGTGTTGGTATGGTAACATGCTGGAGACAAGGGTTAGGCGTTGGTACGGGGACAGGTTGGAGGCTAGGGGTAGGTTTGGTATGGGGACAGGGTGGAGTCTAGAAGGCGTTGGTATGGGGACAGGCTGGAGACTAGCGGTAGTTGTTGGTATGGGGACAGGTTGGAGGCTAGGGCTAGGTGTTGGTATGGTGACATGCTGGAGACTAGGTTAGGCGTTGGTACGGGGACAGGTTGGAGACTAGCGGTAGGTGTTGGTATGGTAACATGCTGGAGACAAGGGTTAGGCGTTTGGTACGGGGACAGTTTGAGGCTAGGGGTAGGTGTTGGTATGGGGACAGGGTGGAGTCTAGAAGGCGTTGGTATGGGGACAGGCTGGAGACTAGCGGTAGTTGTTGGTACACGAGGACAGGTTGGAGGCTAGGGCTAGGTGTGTTTTGGTATGGTGACATGCTGGAGACTAGGGTTAGGCGTTTGGTACGGGGACAGGTTGGAGTCTAGGAGGATTTTGGTATGGGACAGGTTGAGGCAGGGATAGGTGTTGGTATGGGGACAGGCTGAGACTAGCGGTAGGTGTTGGTATAGTGACTGCGGGAGGCTAGGTAGGTGTTGGTATGGTGACATGCTGGAGGCTAGGGGTAGGTTGTTGGTATGGTGACATGCTGGGAGGCCTAGGGTAGGTGTACATTTAGTGATATGCTGGAGGCTTGGGTAGGTGTTGGGATGATAACAGGCTGCAGGCTGGGAGTAGGTGTTGGTATGGTGACAGATTAGAGGCTAGGATTAGGTGTTGGTATGGGGACAGGTTGAAGGCTAGGGTAGGTATTGGTATGGTGACATGCTGGAGGCTAGGGGTAGTTGTTGGTATGTGACATGCTGGAGGCGGGAGGTGTACATTTAGTGATATGCTGGAGGCTTGGGTAGGTGTTGGGATGATAACAGGCTGCAGGCTGGGAGTAGGTGTTGGTATGGTGACAGATTAGAGGCTAGGATTAGGTGTTGGTATGGGGACAGGTTTGAAGGCTAGGGGTAGGTATTGTAGGGTGACATGCTGGAGGCTAGCGGTAGGTGTTGGTATGGAGACAGTTGGAGACTTGGAGTTTGGCGTTGGTATGGGGACCAGATTGGGAGGCTGGGTAGGTGTTGGTATGGGGACATATTGGAGGCTAGGGGTAGGTGTTGGTATGGGACAGATTGGAGGCTAGGGGTAGGTGTTGGTATGGGAGAGGTGGAGGCTAGGGTGTGTTGGTATGGTGACATGCTGAGGCTAGGGGTAGGTGTTGGTATAGGGACAGGTTGGAGGCTATAGTAGGTATTGGTATGGGGACAGATTAGAGGCTAATGGTAATGTTTGTATAGGGACGTTGGAGCTAGGGTAGGTATTGGTATTGGGGAAGATTAGAGCTATGGTAGGTGTTGGTATGGGGACAGGTTGGAGGCTAGGGGTCAGTGTTGGTTTAGTGCATGCTGGAGGCTAGGGGTAGGTGCTGGTATGGGGACAGGTTTGGAGGCTGGGAGTAAGTATTGGTATGGGGACAGATTAGAGGCTAATGGTAGGTGTTGGTATGGAGACAGGTTGGAGGCTGGGAGTAGGTATTGGTATGGGACAGATTGAGGCTAATGGTAGGTGTTGGTATGGGGACAGGTTGGAGGCTGGAGTAGATATTGGTATGGGGACAGATTAGAGGCTAATGGTAGGTGTTGGTATGGGGACAGATTAGAGGCTAATGGTAGGTTTGGTAGGGGACAGGTTGGAGGCTGGGAGTAGGTATTGGTATGGGGACAGATTAGAGGCTAATGGTAGGTGTTGGTATGGGGTCAGGTTGGAGGCTGGGAGTAGGTATTGGTATGGGGACAGATTAGAGGCTATGGTAGGTGTTGGTATGGGGACAGGTTGGAGGCCTGGGATAGAATATTGGTATGGGGACGGTTGGAGGCTGGGAGTAAGTAATTGGTATGGGACAGATTAGAGGCTAATGGTAGGTGTTGGTATGGGGACAGGTTGGAGGCTGGGAGTAGGTTTGGTATGGGACAGATTAAGGCTAATGGTAGGTGTTGGTATGGGGACAGATTGGAGGCTAGGGGTAGGTGTTGGTATGGGGACAGATTGGAGGCTAGGGGTAGGTGTTGGTATGGGATAGGTTGGGAGGCTAGGGTAGGTGTTTGGTATGGTGACATGCTGGAGGCTAGGGGTAGGTTTGGTATAGGGACAGTTGGAGGCTAATAGTAGGTATTGTATGGGGACAGATTAGAGGCTAAGGTAAATGTTTGTATAGGGGACAGTGGAGGCTAGGAGTAGGTATTGGTATGGGGACAGATTAGAGCTAATGTAGGTGTTGGTTATGGGGACAGGTTGGAGCTAGGGTCAGTGTTGGTTTAGTGACATGCTGGAGGCTAGGGGTAGGTGCTGGTATGGGACAGGTTGGAGGCTGGGAGTAAGTATTGGTATGGGGACAGATTAGAGGCTAATGGTAGTGTTGGTATGGGAGACAGGTTGGAGGCTGGGATAGGTATTGGTATGGGGACAGATTAGAGGCTAATGGTAGGTGTTGGTATGGGGACAGGTTGGAGGCTGGGAGTAGATATTGGTATGGGGACAGATTAGAGGCTAATGGTAGGTGTTGGTATGGGGACAGATTAGAGGCTAATGGTAGGTGTTGGTATGGGGACGGTTGGAGGCTGGGAGTAGGTATTGTATGGGGACAGATTAGAGCTAATGGTAGGTGTTGGTATGGGGACAGGTTGGAGGCTGGGAGTAGGTATTGGTATGGGGACAGATTAAGGCTAATGGTAGGTGTTGGTATGGGGACAGGTTGGAGGCTGGGAGTAGATATTGGTATGGGGACAGGTTGGAGGCTGGAGTAGGTATTGGTATGGGGACAGATTAGAGCTAATGGTAGGTGTTGTTATGGGGACAGGTTGGAGGCTGGGAGTAGGTATTGGTATGGGGACAGATTAGAGGCTAATGGTAGGTGTTGGTATGGGGACAGTTGAGGCTGGGAGTAGATATTGGTATGGGGACAGATTAGAGGCTAATGGTAGGTGTTGGTATGGGGACAGATTAGGCTATGGTAGGTTTTATGGGGACAGGTTGGAGGCTGGGAGTAGGTATTGGTATGGGGACAGATTAGAGGCTAATGGTAGGTGTTTGGTATGGGGACAGGTTGGAGGCTGGGAGTAGGTATTGGTATGGGGACAGTTTAGAGGCTAATGGTAGGTGTTGGTATGGTTATAGGTTGGAGATCATGTAAAGTTCATAAGTAGGCACACTCACTTTCTCAGGTGTGGGGCTAAACCCCCCGAAACGTTGTGTGTATATTTGGCGTTTTTGTTTTTCAGCACTAGAATAAATGAATATTTCTTGAAGACTTAAGTGAGTGTGCCTACTTATGAACTTTACATGATTGAATTTACTCCACTGCTGTGGCACAGGTAATTAGTAGTGCACCTCAGAGTTCTGCCTGTCAGGATCATTGCACATTTTGGTTATAGGTTGGAGACTTGGTGGTGGTTGGGGATGGGGGTGATAATGGGGAAGATATGCGCAGTTTGTCACCAGTATCTGTAACCCAGTAAGATTTTTGTGTTTCTTCTGGGTGTCAGTATGTTACTAAGACATTGGAGGTCGAGTCTCCTGCCATGTTGCGCTCCCTGACGGAGGCTGAGGAAAGAAACCATCTACTGCTAAGGCAATTATCAACTCAGGGGGAGAGGTGCCAAGACTAAGGAGCAACTGAGTGAATCTATGATCTGACCTCTAACTCAAGAATAAGGTAGGAGCCACTTACCAGCAAACTCTGGGCACTTTTATTGGTTTGAGACTACAAATCCCATCATGCCCCTAAAGTAAGATGTACTTTTTTTTGGTGAAGACACATGAATTGTACAATAGGGAAGGCACATACTCTAATCTATTAATTCTGTAGCACAATGACTTTTCATGGTCACATTTATTCCTCTAATGTCCTTTCCAGCGCGCCCATGTGCCCTTCACATCGGGTTGTGAGGTCATCAAGAGAAGTGAGGTCATTACTTCCTTCCATTTCTCCCAATGTCTCTGCAAAATCTCGTTTTTGGATTTTGGGAGTTTGTTTTTGAAACTTTCTGGTGCCCTTTTATCCCTCACCTTGTCCCTGTGGTCCACCCCACACCATAATGGTAGAAATCCGTCTGTCCTCCTCTCCAGATCTCAGCATATGAAGTGGAGATTCAGAAGCTCCAACATGAACTTATGGAAGAGATTCACCATCTTGAAACTCAGAAGGAAGAAGCCATCAAGAGGCTTCAGAATGTTCTGAACAACATCTGGACCATCTCCGGGACCAGCTTGTCAGTAGGGAAATAGATCGATTGTTCTACTAGATATTGGGTTAAATTCCATGGCTGGACAGTGAGACACATTAGAAATGACAAAATGTATGGATCCTCCCTTTTGTGGGCATAACACTGGGGGCCTTGTAGTGTTCTGACCCTTATTGTAAATACACCAATATACATGTTAACCATAATGTCCATTCAGGTGTGCAGAGCCGTCTGGCTTCATTACAGCCGTCCTGAAGGCATGAAAACGAACTACAACAGTCTGAGGAGTCAAGTGAAGAACTTCTCTCAATTCTATGAACACTCAATCAGGGAGGCCAAGAACAGGTAAACGGAGAAGTGGTGGGTTCTTCAGAGTAAGATGGAGACACCAACCGTGAGAGAAGTAGCTGACCAGGAGCAGGTTCCACAGGAACTTGGAAACAGACATGAAGAATTAGGGACAGGAGGGTGGGAAGGAAGTGCACAACAGGTATGTGGGTAGAAGTAGACATGGGGTTTGGTTGGTATTTTGGTATCAAGGGAAAACTGCTCATTCCATAAGTTGAGGGTCACATACATTGCTTTGAGCAGGAACACAAGTGATTTGTTACACAAAGTGCTAAGCTTGGGAAGAGCCTACATGGTGGGATCCCCTATTAAATAAAGAAGGGACAAGCATTCTCTATTACATGACTACATCCCCCGACATTCCCACCATGAAAACTGGAAGATGGAGAATTTGGCAGGTGGACATGGTGGAAGATTTTCTTTGCTTTCAGGTTTGCCAGAGAAGATCTTGGTTCTGAGGACTGGGCCATATTGTATCTTGCAGATCTGCAGTGCAGTTGCGTGTGTGTCAACGCCAATAGAGACCTCCTGGAGAAGTACCAGCGAGAGGTCAACTACGCAAGAGATACCACAACCAGCTGGTGGAGCTAAAAGGTATTTTCAAGCACCTGGTGACTCCTACCTGCACCTTCACATGGGAAGCACGGGTCCTGTAAAAATGGGTTAACCTAGTTAACTTAACCACATTGACCCACATGCAGAACTGGAAAGAGAATAGTAGAGGGTTATAATGTTGTGATAAAGTTATAACAGCGCCCCCCACTGACTGTGCAGTAAAACAATCTTGCAGAATGAAGTCAATAACTCATTGGTTGGTGCTGGTTCCTAAACAGGACTGGGGCAGGTTAATAACTGGGACAGGTGGGTACTGGGGTAGGTGGTACTGGAGCAGTGAAATACTGGGGTAGGTGGGTACTGGAGCAGTAAACTACTTGGGTAGGTGGTTACTGTGGCGGTAAATACTGGGGCAGGTAATACGGGGGCAGGTGGGTCTGTGGCAGGTAAATACTGGGGCAGGAAAATACGGGGGCAGGTGGGTACTGGGATAGGTGGGTACTGTGGCAGGTGGCTACTGAAGCAGATAAATACTGGGTAGGTGGGTACTGGGGCAGGTAAATACTGGGCAGGTGGGTACTGGGGTAGGGTGGTACTATGGCAGGTGGCTACTGGGCAGGTAAATACTGGGGTAGGTGTGGTATACTGGGAAGGTATATACTGGGGCAGGTGGTTACTGTGGCAGGTAAATACTGGGGCAGGTAAATACTGGGGCAGTGGGTACTGGGGTAGGTGGGTACTGGAGAGTTAATACTGGGGCAGGTGGTTACTGTGGCAGGTAAATACTGGGGTAGGTGATGTCTGATTGGATCCTGCTGTAAGCAGATCTAGTAGCTTTATTGATTATATAATGTCTGTAATAGTAGGATCCCATTTGTTTATTTATTTGTACCTTGTGTTTCCCCCTTTCCCTCTGTATTTCTGTACCATTTGGCGGAGGTGCCATGAACCCAGCAGGATGCCACGGATTGTTATTCCTTGGACCTTACTTCTAAAGGATACAGGAGACTTGAGTCTCCTGATCTCAGCAGGAGGTCAAACAGACCTGGGAATGTGACCTCTGGTTTAACTATGATTAAGGCACAATCCCATAACCTATACATAACTCTGCCTATGTAATAGAACATGGCAAGCCGATATGAAATATGGTTCCAGGTAGGTGAGACCAGTCGGTACAACCCAAACATCAGGTATGTAGGCCTTAGTAGAGGCTGGAAACCTACCTTATGTCGTGCTGGTCAACTGTATTTTCCATATCTGTCATGTTTGGTGTCTATCAACTGGTAAATTCATGACAATAACTAATTTAGTGATTTCCAGTTGGAAGCACCTTGGGCCACAGATATTAATTCTCTAATCATAATGTCACTGCGGGTGTGTCTTCCATAGGTAATCACATATCTGAGATACTGGGGTAGTTAAATACTGGGCAGTTGCAGGTGGGTACCAGCCACGTTTGAACAGTCTCTACGCCATAGTGGTCAAACCAAGTAAGATCTATAGAATTCTACAGTACATCTCACCCTTTCATCCTTTTATTATTGTTACTGTTCTGTGACTGTCCTCCCCTGCCATCACCTCCTCCATGTGTCCTCCAGGTAACATCCGTGTTCTGTGCCGGGGGTGAGGCCCCAGAAAGATGAAGACTCCCCACTAACCACCGATCTGAGCGATGACACCAAACTGTCTGTGCTCTATAAGGGAAAGGAAAGACCTTTGAATTGGATAAAGTGTTTCTTCCCCAGGCCACACAGGAAGAGGTAAGTGGTTTGGGGAGACAGACCTGGTGGACAATGTTTTAGGACTTGGTCCTTCCTGTAACCATGTCTTTAACCCTTCGGTCCCTCAAAGGTGTTTGTGGAGATTGAGCCAGTACATGTCCTGCATTGATGGATTCAACGTCTGCATCTTTGCTTACGGTCAAACCGGCTCTGGGAAGACTTACACCATGGAGGTAAGTGTACCATGGTTCAGTCTCTATGTACCTTACCTATTTACTAACTGTGTATACAGCGCTGTACCAGATGGTATCAGTCTCTATGTATCTACCTATTTACTAACTGTGTATACAGCACTGTACCAATGTATCAGTCTCTATGTACCTTACCTATTACTAACTGTGTATACAGCGCTGTACCAGATGGTATCAGTCCTCTAGTATCTTCCTATTTACTAACTGTGTATACACGCTGTACCAGATGGTATCAGTCTCTATGTATCTTACCTATTTACTAACTGTGTATACAGCACTGTACCGATGGTATCAGTCTCATACCTTACCTATTTTACTAACTGTGTATACATCGCTGTACCAGATGGTATCAGTCTCTATGTATCTTACCTATTTACTAACTGTGTATACAGCACTGTACAGATGGTATCAGTCTCTATGTACCTTACCTATTTACTACTCTAACTGTGTATACAGCGCTGTACCAGATGGTATCAGTCTCTATGTACCTTACCTATTTACTAACTGTGTATATAGCGCTGTACCAGATGGTATCAGTCTCTATGTACCTTACCTATTTACTAACTGTTTATACATCGCTGTACCAGATGGGTATCAGTCTCTATGTACTTACCTATTTACTAACTGTGTATACAGCGCTGTACAAGATGGTATCAGTCTCTATGTATCTTACCTATTTACTAACTGTGTATACAGCGCTGTACCAGATGGTATCAGTCTCTATGTACCTTACCTATTTACTACTGTGTATACAGCACTGTACCAGATGGTATCAGTCTCTATGTACCTTACCTATTTACTAACTGTGTATACAGCGCTGTACCAGATGGTATCAGTCTCTATGTATCTTACCTATTTACTAACTGTGTATACAGCGCTGTACCAGATGGTATCAGTCTCTATGTATCTTACCTATTTACTAACTGTGTAACAGCACTGTACCAGATGGTATCAGTCTCTATGTACCTTACCTATTTACTACACTGTGTATACAGCTCTGTACACAATGGTATCAGTCTCTATGTATCTTACCTATTTACTAACTGTGTATACAGCGCTGTACCAGAATGGTATCAGTCTCTATGTACCTTACCTATTTACTAACTGTGTATACAGCGCTGTACCATGGTATCAGTCTCTATGTACCTTTACCTATTTACTAACTGTGTATACAGCGCTGTAACCAGATGGTATCAGTCTCTATGTATCTTACCTATTTACTAACTGTTTATACAGCGCTGTACCAGATGGTATCAGTCTCTATTTACTAACCTATTTCTAACTGTGTTACAGCGCTGTACCAGATGGTATCAGTCTCTATGTACCTTACCTATTTACTAACTGTGTATACAGCGCTGTACCAGATGGTATCAGTCTCTATGTATCTAACCTTTTACTACGTGTATACAGCGCTGTACCAGATGGTACATCTCTATGTACTTACCTATTTACTAACTGTGTATACAGCGCTGTACCAGATGGTATCAGTCTCTATGTACCTTACCTATTTACTAACTGTGTATACACGCTGTACCAGATGGTATCAGTCTCTATGTACTTACCTATTACTAACTGTGTATACAGCGCTGTACCAGATGGTATCGTCTCTATGTTCTAACCTATTTACTAACTGTGTATACAGCGCTGTACCAGATGGTATCAGTCTCTCTGTACCTTACCTATTTACTAACTGTGTATACAGCGCTGTACAGATGGTATCAGCTCCTGACCTTACCTATTTCTAACTGTGTATACAGCGCTGTACCAGATGGTATCAGTCTCTATGTACCTTACCTATTTCTAACTGTGTATACAGCGCTGTACCAGATGGTATCAGTCTCTATGTACTTACCTATTTACTAACTGTGTATACAGCGCTGTACCAGATGGTATCAGCCTCTATGTACTACCTATTTTACTACACTGTGTATACTCGCTGTACCAGATGGTATCAGTCTCTATGTACTTACCTATTTACTAACTGTGTATACGCGCTGTACCAGATGGTTCAGTCTCTATGTACCTTACCTATTTACTACTGTGTATACCAGCGCTGTACCAGATGGTATCAGTCTCTATGACCTTACCTATTTACTAACTGGTATACAGCGCTGTACCAGATGGTATCAGTCTCTATGTATCTTACCTATTTACTACTGGTATACACAGCTGTACCAGATGTTATCAGTCTCTATGTACCTTACCTATTTACTAACTGTGTATACAGCGCTGTACCAGATGGTATCAGTCTCTATGAACCTTACCTATTACTAACTGTGTATACAGCGCTGTACCAGATGGTATCAGTCTCTATGTACCTCCTTTTACTAACTGTGTATACAGCGCTGTACCGATGGTATCAGTCTCTATGATACCTTACCTATTTACTAACTGTGTATACAGCGCTGTACCAGATGTATCAGTCTCTTATGTACCTTACCTATTTACTAACTGTGTATACGCTGTACCAGATGTATCAGTCTCTATGTATCTTACCTATTTACTACACTGTGTATACAGCGCTGTACCAGATGGTATCATCCTCATGTATCTTCCCTATTTACTAACGTGTTATACAGCGCTGTACCAGAGGGTATCAGTCTCTATGTACCTTACCTATTTACTAACTGTGTAACCAGCGCTGTACCAGATGAATCAGTCTCTATGTATCTTACCTATTTACTAACTGTGTATACGCGCTGTACCAGATGGTATCGTCTCTATGTACCTTACCTATTTACTAACTGTGTATACAGCCTGTACCAGATGGTTCAGTCTCTATGTACCTTACCTATTTTACTAACTGTGTATACAGCGCTGTACCAGATGGTATCAGTCTCTATGTACCTTACCTATTTACTAACTGTGTATACAGCGCTGTACCAGATGGTATCAGTCTCTATGTACCTTACCTATTTACTAACTGTGTATACAGCACTGTACCAGATGGTATCAGTCTCTATGTACCTTACCTATTTACTAACTGTGTATACAGCGCTGTACCAGATGGTATCAGTCTCTATGTACCTTACCTATTTACTAACTGTGTATACAGCGCTGTACCAGATGGTATCATCTCTATGATACCTTACCTATTTACTAACTGTGTATACAGCGCTGTACCAGATGGTATCAGTCTCTATGAACCTTACCTATTTACTAACTGTGTATACAGCGCTGTACCAGATGGTATCATCTCTATGTACCTTACCTATTTACTACTGTGTATACAGCGCTGTAACAGATGGTATCAGTCTCTATGTACCTACCTATTTACTAACTGTGGTATACAGAGCTGTACCAGATGGTATCAGTCTCTATGTACCTTACCTATTTACTAACTGTGTATACAGCGCTGTACCAGATGTATCAGTCTCATGTACCTTACCTATTTACAACTTGTATACAGCGCTGTACCAGATGGTATCAGTCTCTATGTACACTTACCTATTTACTAACGTGTATACAGCGCTGTACCATATGGTATCAGTCTCTATTAACCTTACCTATTTACTAACTGTGTATACAGCGCTGTACCAGATGGTATCCAGTCTCTATGAACCTACCTATTTACTAACTGTGTATACAGCGCTGTACCAGATGGGTATCAGTCTCTATGTCCCTTAACCTATTTACTAACTGTGTATACAGCGCTGTACCAGATGGTATCAGTCTCTATGTACCTTACCTATTTACTACTGTGTATCAAGCGCTGTACCAGATGGTATCAGCCTCTATGTACTTACCTATTTACTAACTGTGTAACAGCGCTGTACCAGATGGTATCAGTCTCTATGTACCTTACCTATTTACTAACTGTGTATACAGCTGGTACCAGATGGTATCAGTCTCTATGTACCACTTTACCTATTTACTAACTGTGTATACAGCGTCTGTACCAATGTATCAGTCTCTATGAACCTTACCTATTTACTAACTTGTGTATACAGCGCTGTACCAGATGGTATCAGTCTCTATGTATCTTACCTATTTACTAACTGTGTATACAGCAGCTGTACACCAGGTATCAGTCTCTATTACCTTACCTATTTACTAACTGTGTATACAGCGCTGTACCAGATGGTATCAGTCTCTATTAACCTTACCTATTTACTAACTTTGTATACAGCGCTGTACCAGATGGTATCAGTCTCTATGTACCCTTACCTTTTTACTAACTGTGTATACAGCGCTGTACCAGATGGTATCAGTCTCTATGATACCTTACCTATTTACTACCTGTGTATACAGCGCTGTACCAGATGGTATCAGTCCTATGCCCTTACCTATTACTAACTGTGTATACAGACGCTGTACCAATGTATCAAGTCTCTATGTACTTACCTATTTACTAACTGTGTATACAGCCTGTACCAGATGTATCGTCTCTATGTATCTAACCTATTTACTAACTGTGTATCAGCGCTGTACCAGATGGTATCAGTCTCTATGTATCTTCCCTATTTACTACTGTGTATACAGCGCTGTAACCAGATGGTATCAGTCTCTAGTATCTACCTATTTACTAACTGTGTATACAGCGCTGTACCAGATGGTATCAGTCTCTATGTCTTACCTATTTACTAAACTGTGTATAACGCTGTACCAGATGGTATCAGTCTCTATGTATCTTACTTATTTACTAACTGTGTATACAGCGCTGTACCAGATGTATCAGTCTCTATGTATCCTTACCTATTTACTAACTGTATACAGCGCTGTACCACAGATGTATCAGTCTCTAATGTACACTGTACCTATTTACTAACTGTGGTATACAGCGCGTCCAGATGGTATCAGTCTCTATGTACCTTACCTATTTACTAACTGTGTATACAGCGCTGTACCAGATGGTATCAGTCTCTATGAACCTTACACCATTAACATCTTTGGCATCACGCAATGTTATAATAAATACCGGTTCTCCTCATTTCAGGGAACCCCAGAAAACCCCGGGATAAACCAGAGAGCCCTGCAGGCTCTGTACAAAGAGATGGAGGGCAGGAGAGGCCTGTGGAGTTACTCTGTCAGCCTCAGTATGGTGGAGATTTATAATGAAGTCATCAGGTGAGATGGAGAAAATTCCCACCAGTAGCATCCAACCTGTCAAATGGAGAAGGGACCATGGATGGTAAAAAGATGGAACACCATGATCTTAACCCGAATGGTATCAGTACTCTATGTACCCTTACCTATTTACTACTGTGTATACAAACGCTGTACCAAGAGGGTATCATCCTCTAGTATCGTACCTATTTACTAACTTTGTATACCCATCCTGTACAGATGTATCATCTCTAATGCTCCTTTCCCTATTTACACCCCTGTTAAACCAGCGGCTGTACCAGATGGCGTATCAGTCTCTATGTACGCCACGCACCACCACAGCGGAAAATACGCTATTTACTAACTGTGTAACAAGGCTGTTACCAAATGCGTAATCATTGCTCATGCACACGCTCTATGACCTTACCTATTTTACTTATAAACTGCTTAACAGCGCTGTACACCAGATTGATCACAGCTCTCTATGATACGCTTACCTATTTACTACCTGTGTATACAAGCACTGTACCCAGATGTAAGTCTCTCAGAGTACCCTTCCACCCTATTTACTAACTGTGTATACAGCGCTGACCAGATGGTAATACACAGTACTCTTATGAACCTTACCCTACTTTACCTAACGCATGTATAACGCGACGAGTATCCTATGACATCCCTGTTACCACACTATAACGGTGAAGGTATCAGTCTCCTATAAGACGCCTTACCTATTTACTAACTGTTATCCTACGCTGTACACTAGATGGTATCAGTCTCTATGTACCGGCTTACCGCGTATTATTCTAACTGTGGTATACAGTCTGCTCTATCCACGATAGTGTACGTCTCATGATGTATACTTTCAACCGTATATTCTAAATCTGTGTATCATAAAGCGCTGGTACATAGATGGTATCCAGTCTGCCTCTTGTTACTTACCGTATTATCTAACTGCATGTATCAGCGCTTCTGTAAACCAAGATGGTACAGTCAGTCTATGTAACCATTACCTATTCTACTACTGTGTATCAGCCGCTCTCATGTACCAGCATCATGGTATACTGGCCACTCTCTATGTCTCTACTCTTAACATACTATACTACAAGTGTACAGCGCTGGTAACAATGGTAATCACGTCTCTATTTATCTTCCCCTATGTTACTAATCGTGTTGATACAAGCAGCTGTACCAGATTGGTCATCATCTCTATGTACCCTTAAACCTATTTACTATAACTGTGAGTACTAACCAGCATGTAACATATGGATATCAGAATGCTCTATGTCACCGTGTTACCTATTTACTAACTGGTGTATCACACGCGCGTGTACATATGTAGATGTTCGTCATTCTAGAAACCCGTATTTACCTTACTGTGTACTACCAGCGCGTAGCACCGATGGTGATCAGCTCTTGTGTACCATTACCACATATTTTAACTAACTGGTTGGGGGTTATACAACGCCATTGATACCAGATTGTACTCAGTCATCTATGTACCTTAACCATTTACTAACTGTGTATCAAGAGCGCGTGAGCTGTACCAGATGGTCATCAGTCTACTAATGACCTTACTATTCTTACTACTTAGACTGTGTAATACAACGGCTGTTACCAGATGGTATCAGAGTCGTCTTATGATACCTTATCCCTTTTACTAACTGTGTGATACAGCGCTGTACGCATGGTATCAGTCTCTATGTTACTTACCTATTTCCTACTGTGTCATACCACAGCGTGTACGCAGTATGTGTATGCAGGTCTCCATGCCCATACTTCCAGGTAATCCTATTTACTAACTGTTATATACAGCTGTACACCAGATTGGTATCAGTCTCTATGAATCTTACCATTGTCTGACACTGTGTATATAAGGCGCTGTACCACCACAGGATGGTTCTAATCTCTAGTATCTTACTATCATCGTGTACGCTGAAACGTATAGCTCCTATGTTTACCTATCATAGTGTATCAGCGCTGTAACACATAGATTGGTATCTATCTCTATTGTACTCTTACCCCTATTTACTGACTGTGTATAACAGCGTCTTACCGGATGGTATCAATCTCTATGAACCTTACCTATATTTACTAACGTGATAACTCAACACGCTAGTGTAACGGCAGCGACCAGATGGTATCAGTGCCTCTATGTAACCTTACCCCGGTATTACTGAACGGTGTATACAGTCCGACTGGTAAACCAATATGGGTCTCATTCTCTATTTACCCCACCATTACCTATTTACTCACCTGTGTATAACAGAGCGCTTACCAAAGATGGTATCAGTCTCTATGATGTACCCATTATACCAACCATATTTATTTACTAACTGTGTATAACCAGCCGCTGTAAAAGCCAGATGGTATCGAAGCCTCTATTTATCCTTACTTACCGGGGGGTGTTTTTACATACTGTGTAATAAACATCGTCTTACCAGATGGTATCATTCCCTCATATGTACCCCTTACCTATTTAACTAACTGGTGCTATCAAACTCGCTGTAACCCAAGGTATCAGTCTCTTGTACCATTACCTATTTACTACGTTCCATAAAATTACTACTAAAAAAATCACCTCTACACTATTTCTACTACTGTGTATACACGACAGCGCTGTAACCAGATTGTATCAGTCTCTAATAACTGAACCTTCAACCTAATTTATAACTGCTGTATCATGCGCTGTACCAGATGGTTAATCCAGCTCGCTCTGTATCTTAACCATATTTTACTGCAGCAACTGTGTATACCAGCATCTGTACCCGATGGTATCGTCATCTACTATTACCCATTACCTATTACTAACTGTGTATATAACAGCGCTGTACCAGAAGGCTATCAGTCTCTAATGACCCTTACCTATTACTACCTGTGTAACAGGCCGCTGTACCAGATGGTATCAGTCGCTCTCTATGTACCACCACAGTTACCTTATTTAACTAAAACATGTGTATACAGCGCTGTACCAATGGTTCAGTCTCTAATGAACCCTTACCTATTTACTATTTAACTACGGGTTGATAAATACAGCGCTGTACACCCAGATGGTATCATATCTCTAGTTACCAATTACCCATTTTAACTACTGTTGTATAACAGACTGTACCAGATGGTATCAGTCTCCTATGTAGCACCGGTACTATTTACTAACTGTGTATACGCGCTGTAAACCAAGAGATGGTATCCAGATCTCTATTATCATTACCATATTTACTAACTCGGTATACAGCGGCTGTACCCAAGATGGGATCAGTCTCTATGTATCTTACCTATTTAACACTAACACTGTGTATAACAGCGCTGTAACACCAATATGTGGTATCAGTCCTATGCCATATCAATTTAACTAACCCTTATGTATAACCAATGTGTATACAAGCGCTGCTAACCAATGTCTCACATCTCTATGTCTATGGCTATCTTACCTATTCATACTGTGTGCGTATTACAAAAGCGCTCTACAATACCATATGGTTATCACAGTCCCTCTATTTAATCCAACTTACCACTATTTACTAATGTGTATACATCGCTGTAACCAGGATGGTATCGAGTCTCTATGTACTTACCCTATTTACTACTAACTGTGGGTATGTCCCAACGCAGCTTTACCAGATGGTATCAGTCTCTATGTACCCACACCAACCAGAGGGGGAGGGACAGGGTTACCCTTTTACTAACTGTGTATATACAGCGCTGTACAGATGGTATCCAGTCCTATGTAATCTTCCCTATTTACTAACTGTGGTATATACAGCGCTGTACCATATGGTATCATCCTCTACGGAACCTGACAACAACACCATTAACATCGTTGGCATCCCACGCAATGTTATAATAATACCGGTTCTCCTCTTTCAGGGAACCACCCAAAAAAAACCCCGGGATACCCCAGAGAGCCCCTTTCATTCCTCTGTAACAAAGAGATGGAGGGCGGAGGCCTGTTGAGTTACTCTGTCAGCTCATTAAATGGATATGGTTGGAGATTTATAATGAAGTCATCAGGTGAGATGGAGAAAAATTCCACCAGTAGAAGCAATCAAACCTGTCACTGGGAA
>JAACNH010003815.1:0-26975 GCA_019447015.1 Hymenochirus boettgeri
TTGAGGGGTAATGAATTTATTCATCCCGGAACAGGGGAAGTCTTTAAAATACATGGACATTATACATGTGAATCACGGTATGTGGTGTATGTCTTGGTTTGCCCATGTGGCCTCCTCTATGTGGGGGAGACCACGCAAAAAATGAAAATGAGGCTCACACAGCATAGGTCCTCTATTCAAACTCGGCAGCTAACTTTACCTGTACCGCGTCATTATGTGGAAAAAGGTCATTCAGCAGACCAAATTAAATTTACTATTCTTGAGCAGATCAAATTGGACCCCTTTAAGGGAGGAGACTCCAGACGTGCCCTCAAAAGGAGGGAAGTCTGGTGGATTGATAGATTAAAAAGCTTAGCCCCATCAGGTCTGAACAGGGATTGTACGTATTTATATGTGTTTTTATAATAGGTGTGTTTCTTTTTCCCAGATATACCACAGGGGGTCACTGTAACTCTGATTTGTATCCACTTCTAAGTGACACATTGTAATTGTATTGATGGTATCAATTTCCTGTTTCTAACTATATAATGCCATTCATGTGTGATTAAATTCAAGGCTTGTTTGACTGCTTGAAAAAGGATACTTTCCGAAACGTTGCACTATGTCTGACAAGCTAATAAAGTCTTTTATTGCTTCTCTTACCTGCTGGAGTTATATGTTATGCTGCTGCATACACAGTTTATATATATATATATCTATATATATATATATATATATATATTATATACTTTTTTTTTTTTTATAAAAATTTGGGAGAGGAAATGCCGGGCAGCGCAAGAGGAGAGCCAGGAGCAGGGGTGCTTCTGCACGTGTTGAGAGAGGAAGGAGAGCCTACTGAGGCTCTGGCCAGGAGCTACCTGGCCCTTCGTATGGAAGACTGGTGTCTATACCCTGTATGTTTAGGGTAGTCGCGCTAGGGCTATCCCTTTAGATCAAGGATGGCAGGAAGTAGAGTGGATTACCCAGCCTTCCTTAACCACCTCCTCACAGCACAGAGCAGCCGAGCTGCCACTGTAGATACTGTGCCTGCTACTTTCTCACCTGAGGCTCCTACTCTGGGCATGGACCCTGATCCCTTTAATCAGAGTTTGTTGCCACATGACCACTACCATACCTTCGGAGATCGGAGGAGGAGTCTCAGATATGTTTTTGCACACTATGAGTGGGACTAGTGTGCTTGAGGAGGAATGTGCACTGATGCACAATCTTTCCTGACAGGAGCTGACAATGTCACATGTCTCCATGAGCACCTTTGTGGTGTCACCTACCTTGACCATGTCATGCAGCCGCAACGCTACTCTGTGCTATTTTTCTATGTTTGGGTTGATCCTACTTGGCAAATGCAAAATCCATACTTTGAGGTAGAGGAGCCAATGAGGTGTGGGTTCTGTCCGTGGGGCCAAGCCTCCTGGCTCTGCAATAATGTTGTCAAACTCCAGTGGGTCTACTGTTACTTAATGTGCTGTTCCCGCGAAGCGTAACCCCTTCCCCGCTTTCCCTTGCACAAGGCATACTCTGAGGGAGAGAAGCCAGGGGTGTGAGAAAGCCTGATAATTATGTTTGTATCATTGGTAAGATAAAACACAGAATTTGTTTGCTTCAACTGGTTTACTAATGTAAAAACCAAGCACCAGTGATTTTTTTTGGAGCTATATATATCAATAATAATATAATAATAATAATAAAACAATTATAAAAAGTAGTGGGTAGGGGAATTATATTTTTTTTTAAATAATGATTTCCCGCTTTATGCGCCGAATGTCTCTGTGCATGGAAATCATGCGCCTCTCCATGCGCTTCAGTCTCTCCACCATGTCATCATGCCGGCGCTGGCGTGATGGACCGGTGCTAGTGTTGTGGTGGAGGGGAAGGGAAACTGCAGGCCTTTCTGGGGCCTGGTGGGGGGTGTTGCACGGCCTGCAGGGGTGTCCACCCTCCTCAGTGCCAGAACGATCCCTCATCTGCAAATTTACATATAAAAAAGTTAATAATATAATAAATAAAATAATAAAAAATATTAATAATAAATAAAAAATAATAATGTAATATTGTAATTAATTTTCGTGTGTACTTGTCCTTTAAAGGGGAAGTAGTGCAATGATGCTTAGAAGCGTATTTTTCCATCCCAATGACCTTAATCTGCCAATTCAGCATTTTGTCTGTGTATAAATAATTGCATTCAAATACTGACAATACTTGACCCAGCGCCTGGGTTCATTCAGTTGCTCAGTAGAGATCTGAGCATGTTTGACCCATCCAAAAGCCAATCAGTAGATATACTGTTGGAACATTCCAAGGAAGTGGTGCTCCTGGGAAGAAGAGGACCGTTAGAACTAAATGTCAGCTCACTAAGTCAACAGCAGACAAGCAAAGGGTATGAAATCAACTGATTTTTTTAAAATGGGAGAGAATATGTAGAATAACTAAGAAGGCATTACACAAACAACAATTTAACAAATATTGATAGTTTCCACTGAACTGTCCCTTTAACCAACAGTTACATTAAAATTTACTAACACTAATAACATTAACTAACAATGCACTAAAGCACTAAAGGCCCACAATCATTTGTGGCTGTTTGCAAGGCCCTATCGCCAATCAGAAGTGCTATAAAAGTAACAAGGAAAGTGCAGTAACTTCATACAGTGGTTATACATAGACAGAGCTTGACAGAAAGATCTGCCGCAGAACCCCCTGATTAGAGTGGTGCAAAAGTGGTGTTTTAACAGCTCAATCACAGTTAAAATTTTTATATATAAATGTGATACTTGCCTTGGACTTCCTCTGGATGTCCTGGACATAGTTACGCCACTGTCGCTTCAAGTCCAACCACCTCTTTTGGAGTTGGAGTTTCCTCTGCAAGTGGCGCATAATGCACCTTTCGCGCTCCTTCATATTGGGGGTGCCAATTGGCATCCCGTCGTACCCCCCGCCGGTAAGGTACTCCACTACCAACACCGCCATTCCATGTTATGTCATGTTTTCTGTAGGCTAACTAATAGTGAAATAACACCCACCCACTTTCGAGGCTAATTTTAGAGCCTGGATTGCATATAGAATGTCAAAGGGAAGAGGGTATTATAATCGAATGCTGAAAAATCAAATAGGCGGTAAATGTCTGTATACTAATATGCGAGTAAATATATAATAAACAAATATGCGAGTAAAATATCTATATACCAATACGCAAGTAAATATCAGATAAACGAATATGCCATGATATATGCGAAGGTACATTCCATGATGCAGTCGATGGAGAGTTCGATAGCCCTAAATAGTTTGGTAACCTCAAAACGTTCGGTAACCCTGGAATCTGTGTATCGTTTGTGGGATAATCATCGAATCTGTGAGTCTTTTATGGGATAATTATCAAATGTTCGAGCGCAAGAGCTCGAAAGTAGCGTGCATGAAATTAAATTGATTTTTCAAATGTCCTGGATATTTGAACGTGTTCCCCAGACCATTTTCCAGGTCCCACACCATTTACATTAAGTTACCATTGATTAATTGTATTTCATTCAAACTTTTCAAACTATTTGACTCCCATTGACTTAATGGGTCCATTTTCAGACTTTCCATATAGTTCGAATGTTCGAAAATGGACCGAACTTTAGGAAGTTCGGTCATCTCTACTGGATACAAATGCATGTAAAAATGGTAAAATAGCAGTTGCAGTTGCAGGCAGATAACTGACCCAGTTTTTTGTTTTAAGGGTGATAGTTTCTATATAACCTTTTTTAAAGGGCGTCTAATCATTTAAAGCAATAATACTTGTCAGGCTGCCCTGGGTGTAGGCACAGCAATACAGGTTTTAGTGGAATATTCTAATAAAAAGGAACAACTGAAGAATCATATTGGAAGTATTTTTTTTACCAACATTTTAATTATTTACCATCTGCAGATTTTGCCCTGAAGATCCTAAAAATTGGAGTTGCCATTTCATTATAGGGCATGTACAAACACCATTTTCATTAACCTTCTCCAAAGATGCCCCTGAAGATGACCTGGTCCCTCTCCCTTTGCTCCACTTCCCCGCTCTGCTTTCTGGTCACTGCTGTCACTTAAAGGCATGCCAATACCTGACACTGCAATCAGGAAGCTCTCCACGTGCTGCTGTGCTTGCTCAAAACCAGCTTGCAACAGCAGGAGCCGACGTCACCCAGACGTAGAGATGTAATGTGGTTCGAATAGAACCCGTTTCGAATCTGAGGGTCCCGACGAACTTTCGGAACTCTCGGATTTCACAGAACCGTGATTTTTTGAATTTTTGATTTTTATTGAAAATCGAAATTAGATGATTATCGAAAATCGAAAGTAGACGATTATCGAAAATCAAAAGTAGAACGATTACGAAAATAAAAAGTAGACGATTATCGAAAATCAAAAGTAGAAGATTATCAAAAATTGAAAGTAGATTATCGAAAATCGAATCTTCAAAGTAATAATCGATTTCAGTAACTCTCGAAAATGGAATGCGGAAGCTCGAAAACAGTCCGATCGTGAGGAAAGAGTTTTAAAATAAGTTTTGGTTATTTCCCCAGACCATTCCCCAGGTCTCTGTGTCATTTACAGTAACCTATGTTACTATTTGTCCCTCAAAATGGACAGAAGCTTTCAATTTTTTTTCTCCCATAGACTTCTATGGGTCCATTTTCGAATCTTCAAATTTTCCGGAAAATTCGAAAATTCGGAAATGGAACGAAACTCAACAGTTTCGAACATTTCTACCCACACTGCAGGGACTGAGTCGGGCAAGTAACTCCAGGGGCATCTTTGCGGAAGGTAAGTAAAATGAAAATGCTGCGGCACCTATAGGTAAATTTCATTTTATGGTTGGACATGCCCTTTAACACTTATTACTACAAACTGCAACATTTCAGAGAAACATGTCTCCTTTTTCAGGAAGAATAATGCATATGAGCAACAACAAACACAATCAATATTTAAACCACCAACTGGAAATGGCATCACAGACATCCATAACCAGAACAGAGTTTAAGCCTGTACATAACATGGTACATTACAATCACATGGGATTATAGTGATTTGAACAATGGCAATCACAGAAAAAAAACTTCAAATCCCTGTTGAGGGGATGTGTGTGAATGTTGCTAGCTTCTTTATTAACCCATCATTTTATTTTAATTCAAATTATTTGTGACCTCCTCTGGGTAATTCTGAAACTGTTTCTAATTCCCTGTATCGCAACATGCAAAACGTTTGGATATCGGGAGTGTCCAATCTGAATCAGATTGCTGATCCTATGGCTGTACATCCAGCATGTGGTGTTTTAATACAATGCAACAATGTGAGAATGCAATATATTTTGCACCCAAAACTGCAAAGAGGATGAATTCCCATAGAAGCAGCATCACCAACCATGATGAAGAGAGAAACGTTTTTCCAGTCGGATGCTTGTCTCAGCCTGTACACACTTCCAGTTCAAATCAACTAAATAAACTTTTAGTCCATAGGAAAAGTACTCTAAAATCACAGGTGGTTGGATTTTATAGAACAAAGGTAATGTTCTATTAATGGTTTACTTTGTTCTCACTACTTCACACCTCTGCTGAAAATTTGTCTCTTTATAATACGTCCCACAAAATGTACAGAAAATGAATTCAGGTTTAAATATAAATGCATGTCGGGTTGGAAGTTATTTTTAATATATCACATCTTGTTTGTTTGGAACTCATGTGTCCTGGTCATTTTTTTTCTAAATGAAAATATAAACACAACAACACTTTGTTAGTCATGCTGAGATTTCAGGTAAGTTGTAACATTTGTATCGTTTATGTCTATTGGCTGCCGCTATGTTGAAATTTTATATTAAGCAAGGCATGTGCTTGCAGCATTTTTTAACAAAACCAAGCTCCAAGGGGATTATATGCAGAATTCATATGTCATGTAAATCAGTCAAGTTTTTTAACTGAATGGGATTTAAACAGGACTCACATGAGTTTAGGATCCTGTTATTTCATTACATCCACAGTTGTGCTCTGACCTTGCGATTGCTCTTTTCAAATAGCCTTTCAAATGTATTTTTCATGCTGTATCTGGAATTAATAGGACCGCTGGTCTTCAATACCTCTTTATAGCTTACAAATAGCTTTTCAATGTCATATCTCTATAACAGTGTTATAAAACAAAACTAATTGCTGTCTGTTGTACATGCAATTCTTTCACGCAAGCCAAATTGGATTTCTAAACTGTGATTTCCATCATTTGTCTCTAGGCATCTAAGATATAACCTGATACCACAGCAGCAGGGTTACTTAACACTAAGGCATTCATATATGAAACACAAACAAAACATAGACACGCAATATGAAATACATTTTATTTACACATGTCATGTTTATTTAACATTAGGTGTCAGCAGCGTCTCTCTAATGAACCAGGGTGAGACTTTTATCTCAGGCAGGAACCACGGGGGAATATTTAATTTTGCTCCTTTAAAAAACAATCTGTCCAGTGCTGGGAGCGATTGGGGGGTACATGACATGTTCCCTTAATCCCCCATTGGTTTATCTGAAAATGATGAGGGGAATTATGAGAAATTAACCCGTGAATAGCCTGACCATGTAGAGAGACGGTTGACCAATAATCCATCATTTCCCAGTTACCAACTGTCTATTGGGTTCTATATCTATCTATCTATTTATCTAACATACATACATACATACATACATACTACATACATACTACTAAGGCTATGGACTTTTAATGGGGAGGTGCTGGAATATATTCCTTTAAAATCAGCTGGGTCCACTGATTTCCTATATTCCACTGCACCTCCTGTTCCCTTTACACAATGTCTGTCTCCTTAAGTGACAATTTGTTCCTAAATGTCAATGTAAAGAAACATAGGGCAGATACATGGAAACCGCATTTTACAATGTCAACCAGCCGTGGGGTTCCCCTTCTTCCATATATTATGCAGTGACATATTTCAGACAAAGACCAGGAGAGCGTTAACTTTAAATCCTTATAATACATAACACTCTGGATTTAGAAAGGAGCGTGGTATAAATCCTAGTGAAACACGTGACTTGCTGTATTCCACTGCACCTCCCCCTCCTCCCTGTATTAGTCATTTATATAGGAAGCCCTGTTTAGTGTATAAATAATTACCTTTCCTAGTGAAATGAGAAGAAAGGACTGAACATCGTCCATCTTGATGCAGATAAAGGGAAGTGGACAGCCCTGGGTCAATTCTTTATGACTCCCTGGAATGTGTCCAATCCTCGTTAGGTGCATGTAACTAAGTAAGTGTGGGAATAAATGAGGAGGAGATGCACAATGTTCAGTCCTTACTTCTCCTTTAATAGGAACAGTAATTACATATGTTTAAACTAAACAGGGCTTCCTACTTTATATAAATGACTAATAGAGGGAGGAGGAGAGACAGAGGAGGGGTAGGGGGAGAGAGTGCGTCTTTCTGGGCTTTTTGTTGTTGTTTTGCTGGCCTTATGTTTTATAAAATATAATATGCTACTTACAGTGTAATATACAGATTACTTCACCTCAGAGTCCCATGCCCTGTATAAAAGCCCTGAGCCTATGGCCTTGTGCTTCTACGTGTGTCATAGATTCCTCAGTGGCTTATATCCTTATATTACACTGTATATTATCTCTTCAATATGTTGTCTGTCTTTCTGTTTCTGTCTATTATCTCCATCATTCACCTCCCCACTCCCTTGCTAAGTTTAAATTACCAAATGTTTAGCCACATCCATCACTGGAAGCCAGCCCACCTCCCCATAGCTACATGCACTGCCTATTACTAATTGGGAGCGCATTGTCAAAGTTTGACTCCGGTGGCAAAAACTCTAGAAAAGCCCCTGATATAACATTTGATTTCTGGTTATCGTAGAGCATAGAACAGACACACTTTCACACCTCTTACTACAGAATCCCCTTTATTTTTGTTTTTAGAGATTTAAAACCTGAAAATATTGTAATTGACCCAGATCTGAGACAGAACGAAATAACCTTAAATGTTCGATAATCCTCGAAAATACGATTTGAACTTCGAAAGTAGTTTCTGAACTATTTGGAGGGTTATTGAATGTTCAAGATTATTATCGAGGGTTACCTGGAAAAAACATTGTACATTGGTACCCTCGAAAAGTGGTACGGACCCTCGAAAGTGGTTCTGTTAAGTGTGTTCTGTTAAATTTTTTGTTAATAATAATGTTGGTTTGATGTGTGTGCTTTTGAGCAGGAGTAAATAAAAAAAACTGTAAACAATAAAACAAAAGAGATGTCTTTAGGAAACTGTAAATGTTTTGTCTATGGTAAGAAATTGGCCATGGAGATGATATGTGAAAAATGCATTTTACCAAGCCCTGGAAAATGGAGAAATTAGCCCTACACCAGATTGGTAGATGGTTGGTTGTATAAAGTAATATAATTAATAAACCAACTAGAAGGAAAGTTTAATATAAAACTTTGGCTTAAAAGGCCTCATTTTGGAAGGGATGTGTGTGTTTGTGCTGCAATTTTAAAACTCATAATGCAGATGATGAGGAAATTGTTTTTTTTTTGCTAACCTTTAATATGTCTGTCAATGAATTAAGGTAGGTCAGTTGGTGTGTGTACTCGTGTCAGGTTGAGGGATAAAAGACAACTTTTTGATCTTTGGTCAAAATTAGTTTTCTTGACTTTAGTTACCCTTTGCCACAGTAATGGAGGGGTAGGTCAGTAGTGTGTGTACCTGTGCCACGTGGAGATTAAAAACTAACTTTTTTGATTATTGATCAAAATTAGTTTTTTGACTATAGTTACCCTTTAAGTTGCTGCCACCGAAATGGAAGGGTAGGTCAGTATTTTTGAGTACCCGGGTCAAATAACGGTCGTTTATCGGTAAAACCGGTCGTTATTTTACGATAACGATCGGTATTTTACGATAACGATACCGATCTTTATAAATAGGGCCCCAAATGCTGTTTATTGTTATCCCTGATATATCAGACCTGTATGTAGCATTTAATTAAATCCCCACCAGGTTTTGGGTAATAGTAGTTAATTTCAGATGGAAAACTGTAGAACATGACTCTTAAAAGACAACTATATTGTAAAAATTTACTTTTTAAAAATGAAGTAAAAGTACCTGGGATAGGGAGGAAGGTTGATTATTCCTACTCCCAATATTGTTTTGTTTAGTAGTTACAGCACTAACATTTTTTCAACTGACGATCTCCTGTATAAATTATAGTGCTGAAGCAATCTAAAACCTGTCCAGAAAGCGTTTCCTTGTTCTAAACTAACCGCTTCTCATAGAATTATTAGTATGTAGAAAGTACCAATTCTACCTCTCGGCCCTACCAATTCTTCTCTCTAACAGTGTGATCTGTTCAAGCAATCCCATAGAAAATGATTTAAAGCAATTGTACTTTATGGTTAATAATTGTAGAAAAATACATAATCTGTAAGAAAAGGAATTATGGGCTTGAAGACACATTCGTTAATTAATGAACGTTTGATCGTAGAATACCGTACGGTAGTAAACTACCGCAATGGTTTCTATGGGGATCGTAATCTATGATTTCGTTGATCGGTATGATCGGTACAGAAATTTACAATGGTATCGTAAATTTATGATACCGATCGTAAATCTACAACAACGAAATCGTAAATTTATGATCCCCATAGAATCCGTAGCAGTAAGTTTACACCGCACCGTATTCTATGATCGAACTTTCATTAATTAATGAACGTTTGGTCGTAAATGTATGATCACATCGTAAAGTAACTAACCTGCCGCGCCTTTATAATATGGCCTATATGTTTCATTGACATCTACTTCTTATCCAGTGGGGAGACTCTGCAGACACAAGGATACAAAAAGTGTACAAATGCAGTGCATTTATCGTGCACACGACATGTCTAGGTCCTTTCTCAAGTGTCACACTTGCCCGATAGGTCCCGATACTGGAAAATTCTGCAAATTCTTTCAGATCCAGTATCAGTGTCACAGCCTGACTTTAAAAGACACTAATGATAATGTCGATTGCCACAGATACAACGAAATTCACTTTGATCTCTGTATTGGCTAATTGTGATAATCGTGGCAATTAGAGAACATATATAATATTATTATATGATCCATATTAATAGAATAATAGAACACTAATGTAATCAGTCAACTCCTTCTGGGCTTCTTCATTGGTAACCCATGTAGAATCCCCCCCCCCCCTGAAAATCCTGCGCTTGCCCCTGCAGTAAGTCAGTCACATAACTTATGCACAGAGGAGTATACTGGAGCCCAATGGACCAATCAGAGGAGACCCTACTAAAGGTCTAGGAACGCCCCTGTGTATGAGTGCCTTTGAGAATAATGCCTGTGCATTAGTGCCTGTCTGTTAGAGAGTTTACATAAATTCCTGTCTGTTGTTTACATAAATTCCTGTCTGTTTGCACACCGTCTGGCGGAAATTATGTATAGGCGCCATATACAAGAGTGTCCGTTTCTGAAAAAAGGCCAAGTTGGTAAGTTGGTTTTAATACCACCTCAGGATAGGTTTATAATACCAAGAATACATCAATTATAACACCAAATTAGTTGCTATACTATAAATGGCTCTGTGTTAAGTAAATCCTCTGTTGAAAAGGATCTTGGAGTTTTGGTGGATAAAAAACTTAAAGTAGCAAGCTGCCAGGCAACAACAGCTAAGCTAGCAAATATTTTCTTTATATAAAGAGTATGGATTCAAGCTAGGAAACTGTTTTTCTCCCTCTACAAAACCATTGTTAAGGCCTCATTTATAATATGCAGTGCATTTTTGGAATCCTGTGTACAAAAAGGACATCTTTGAAATGGAAAGGGTTCAGAAAGGCAATTAAATTAATAAGGTGATGGGGAAGATTGAATATGAAGACAGATTGGATAAGTTACAATATGTCACTAGAAAAAAGGCGCTTGCATAGGATGTGATTACAAACTATCCGGGGCATTGTTCACCAATAGAACAATCACTTAAGACTTGAAAAAGAAATTAATCTTCAAGTTCGGAAAGGGTCTTTCACTTTTTTAGAAGGTAAAGCTATGGAACTGTCTCAGGAAGTTGTTATGGCAGGTTCATGGACAGTTTCAAAAGAAAGCTGATGAGTTTCTGCAAACAAGGAATGTTGCAAGTTACTGGTATTGATACATAGAGTTGTAGAGTTGATCCAGGAAATTTCCGATTGCTAGGAAGGAATTTTTTTCCCCTTCAGAATTCTGTTTTTTTTTGGCCTTCCTCTGGATCAACAGTTAGGCAGGAAATTGCCTTGCTGTTATTAGACTCACACACACCACATATATATATATAATATATATATTATTATATATATAGATATTATATAATTTATAGGTTCTGGTCAATATATGTGCACGTGTGTATGTGACATGTTATGTTACCAATGTCTCTTATTGTTTTAAATATTCACACCAATCTCTGTCCCGTTAATGCCACAGTCTATTTACTCTAATAGGGCATAATACAGTAAGATGCATGTGGTATATGGTCAGCAAGATATGAAGCCAGTAGCCCTCCAGATTAGTGATCTAAAAATCCCAGCATTCCTCTTTTTTTTTTGGTTTGAGCTAAATGTTGTATGTGTATTATCTGAGAGCACACCACTTTATTGTAATCAGCTTGAAAAAAAGACTAGAATGTTCTGAAAACTTGCTATGATTATCTTAGTTAGCCAATAAAGGTTCACCTTTATACCATTTTGTTATTTTTTTATTTCAAAAGGGTTGCCCGTAAAGAATGTTCTTTTTTAACCTCTTTTGTTCTTTTTCTGATCATCTAGCTCCCCCTGGTGTTCAATATCTATACTATGTGAATTTATCTGTTGTATTCAGTTAGATCTACTGGACTAAAGCTAGGTACACACAGTCCAGATTTCTGAAAGATGACAGGATCTGCAAGACCTGTCTGCCATCTTTCAAGATCTGCATACACACAGTCCTGAGCGTTCCCCTATGAACTTCATAGGAGAACGCTCGGGACTGTGTGTTGCCATCGGCCGCGCTAGACTCCTCTATAGGGAGTCTAGCGCGGCCGATGGAAATTTTCGCCTTTTCCCAAACGAGCCTTTCGAACCTTTTCGTTACGGTGTGTACCCACTTTATGGGGCCTGATTTACCCACGTGTGCTGGGCAAAAAACAGGGGTTTAAATTGTGCTAACCTATATTGAATAGGTTAGCGCAAGTTTAACTCTATAATTGCACTGGTTTCACAAAAGACCCCGTGCAACCAGTGCAATATATTTATTAAAGAATTTGCAACCACTTTTAACTCCAAATTTAAGACCAGCTAAGGCTGGTCTTAAAGTGGTGCTGGGGTAAAATCCCATTTGGTATTTACCACAAGGTGCAAATCCAGTATTAAATACCGAAAGTCATATTGCCCGAGCAATTTGCGTTTCTGGGTAAATGAGGCTCATGGTGTTGAACCTCCTACCTCTATTCAGGCTTGGTTCCTTTATTTTCACATAAATGGCTTCCTTGACACCTCTCTTGAACCAGTCCTGTTCCTTTGCCAAGATGATGACATTACAATCTCAAAGGTATGTCCTTTTTTCCTTAAGATGCAGGTACAAACGGCTGAGACCTGACCCAGATATTGGCTCTTCTGTGCTGGGCAGCAGCTGTGCCATACATTGGTGAAGTTGCTGTCTGGTCCCCTCATACCAATCAAGCACTCTTCACTGCATTGCACATCATACTGATTTTTACTCTTCTTATGTTACAGTATTGGGTCTTTCAGATGTATTAATTGCTGCCTCAGTGTGTTGTTTGGTTTAAAGCGACAGGAAACTGTGTTTTTGGAAATACTTCTTAATTTCCCCGACACCCCTGCTACATATGGGATGACCATGGTTCTTTCTCCTGTCTTGCTTTTCCTCCTTCACTGTTGATGTTCCTGTTTTTTTTCTTTCATTCTACCCCTTGACAAAGACCAAGGGCATATTTATAAATGAAACGAAAATAGCGCCAAAAAATTACTGCCGCACATCGCGGCCCCGAAAATAGTGCTTCGCTGATTTTATAACAGCGAGCGCCATTCCCGCGATATGTATCATGGCCGCGTGTGTTTGCGGTAATTTTAAGCCCCTTTGCGGCGATACTGTATAGTATCGCCGCGAAGGGACTTAAAATCCCTTCCTGACGCATCTCCTAAGGGCGGGGCGCCCAACGCCCCCGCCACAACCCCCCGTGGCGGTGGCGACCACCCCCGCGCACCCCCCCCCCAGCAACCCCTCCAAGCCCCCGCCCCGGCTGCTCCCGGGAGGGGAAGGAGGGAGCCGCTGGAGGGGGGATGCTCCCTCCACCGGGGCCCTGAGAAGGGCCTTTTGGGGCTTAAGGGGGTCCCGCAGCTCGAACCGGGACCCCCCCTCCCCGGCCCTATCAGGGCCTTTCGGCACTTACAAGTGCCCTTGCGGCTCTGACAAGAGCCCTTGGGGCTTAGGGGTCCCACAGCTCGAACCGGGACCCACCTCCCCGGCCCTTGTAAGGGCCCTTGCGGCACTGACAAGTCCTTTGGTGGCGGGTCCCCAGCTCGAACCGGGACCCCCAGTGTTCGGCTCTTAAAAGAGCCTTGGGCGGCGTCTTCTTTCTTCCAGTCCCGCGCGACCCCAGCTCCGCCGAGGTCGCCGACCCCCGAAGGTACCCCTGCGGCCGCCAGGGTACCCCCGGCGGGCGCCAGCGACCTCAACGAGCCGATTTTGCCGGCGTCTTGATCTGACGCGACGTCTTCGGACTGGCGACACCAACCCCACTCAGGTCGCCGATGCCAGGCAGACTCACTGCGGCCGCCAGTGAGCCCCTGGCACCACGCCGCCTCAGCGGAGCCGATGTTGCCAGTCGCTTCTTTCTTCAGCCATCTACTGCGATGGCATCTGAGTTCCGCGGCGGAAAGCTCCTCTTTATATAGGTTTGCAGAAATCCATAATCCGTTTCTGATTGGTCAATTTTTTAATGCTTGGTTTAATGCTTTACATTAACCAATCAGATTTCAGAACTTTCCAGGGGGGGTTGTGGGCGGGTGTGGGCGTGTCTCCCGGGGCGGGTGCGACCACCCGCCGCGGGTTGCCTGCCCATCCCCTCCCGCGGGATGCTAGTATCGGCTGACTTCGCCACCTTCAAGGTGGCAAGTAAAACGCCGATCTAGCAAGCGAAACCATACCGCCGCTTTATAATAGAAAGCGGCGGTAACAGGTAAGTATCAACCGCGAAGGGTTAACACTTCGTAAACTTTTCGCGCCGTTTTCAGACATTTATAATCGCGTTAAACGTGATTTATGCGTTAATGTCAGCGTAAAACGGCCGCGAAATTTAACAAACCTTTATAAATATGCCCCCAAGTCCTGATATCAACTAAATCCTCCTCTGAGATGTTATTTCTGTAGCCTTCTCCTCGGCTAGTGGGGATGTTTCTCTGCTCTGTGTTGCAGGGTTCTGATGACATACAGCCTGTGATCTAAGGGTAGTGGGAGCCAAACATCAAATACTAGTATTTGTGGGTTGGTTTTTCTGTAAACCTCTCCTTCCAGTTTACCATTTCCTTAACTTCTACCAAGCAGTCCAAGAAGCCAGTTTGTTGTTTTGTACCTTTTACTTTTGTAAATGTGATGTTTTTTATCTACAGCATTGATGTGTTCTATGAAGGCTTGTACTTCCTTCTGTTCTGGTGGAGTTTAACCAGAAGGTTAAAAACTGTCTGCCATGTACAATGCTGTTTTGATACCTTACCCTGGGCAGTTTCAATGACACTTGAATTCAGAAGGTCCCTAACACCTAGCTGATTTATAGTAATTGTGACTTTCCAGGGTTCATAATTGCAACAGATTCTTGTAACAGTCATTCTGAATTGAGAGCCAGTCGGATGACTAGCTAAACGTCTTCAAGAACTACATTTCAAGTCCAGTTGATCTAACTGAAGACCACAGATATACCATGACCTGATGAATGAGAACCTTCCACAAGCATATTGCAAATCATTTTAGGGAGAAAACCTCAAACTTATACAGAAATATGAAAGACAGCAAGGATATTGACGACTACAGAAACCACCTGCGCTTTACCCTCCGATGCAAACAACAAAGGCTGGTACCATGCACACATCTGGATTCCACAGTAAAGGCATCAGAGCCAAACAGATACTGCAAAAGGCTCAAACACAGCTCCTAAATACAACAACACCAACACAAAAGAGCAGCAAAGTGTTCATATTTAAGAGCCCTTTCCTGCCACAGATAATACTCATAGTGTTTTTTTTTCTTTCTGTGTTTTGTTTATAGTCAAGGACTGTCCTCTTAATCATTCCTCCCAAAGAAGGATGGTGAAGATAGGATGCCAGCAGGTCCAGGAAGCAGGTTTGTGAAGTCCAACGGTAGGACATGAGTGCACCCCCTGTAGTCCTGCCACGTCAGGTAATATCAATAAATAGGTTAGATGGAGGCCATTCAAGAAGCTTTATAATCAATAGTTTTTATTCAAGTGGGAAAAACCATACACACATATTTCGGGGAGTCTAAGCCCCTTTCCTCAGGTGTGTTGCTGAGGAAAGGGGCTTAGACTACCCAAAACTTTGTGTGTGTGGTTTTCAGCACTTGCACTAACCTATGATCTAAAGTCATTTTTGAGTTTGCCTCCCTCTATCCCTATTTTTAGGATGTCAGCAGGGCTCCCATTACTGTAGTTCCCCATCAACCGCCAATATTGAGAAAATAGTCATTGGTCCAGAACACAGCGATAGGCCCCTCAAATTGGTTTGGGTGAGTATGCTCTATAGTAATTGTTTTTTTTTCTGCTTCATTCATTTTGAAGTTTGAATTGGAATATTCTATTTCTTATTCTTTAATTTTTTTTTTTAAATTGACCTATCGCTATAGTAAACTGTAATATATGTCATGATTCTGGCTTTTCCCAAGATCTACAGCCCTCCTTCACAGGTGTGCTGGACATGCTTACTGATTCCTGACGACCATCCTATACTATACTCTTTGTAATAAAATGGAGCAGTCACAAACACAGTAATCCAAAATAACTATGTAACTTCAATTCTTATCATAAGCAGCATGGCAATACACCACATTCAATTTGCTGTATCTATAACATCATGCACTATACTAATTTAAACTTAAAAAATGTTGGTTTCAGGATTAAAGCAGGTTAATTAAATAAAAATTAAAGATCATATCTACCCCTTTCTAAAAAATTTAATGTGCTGTGTAGGACCCTCCCTAAAACCCCATATGCGTTGTGTCACTGGCTCCAAATGCCTTCCCAGACTGAGGAATCTGAATTCCCTTCTGCTTCCTGTAAGGCTGGTCGAGCCTCCACTGCTGCTGCCCTGTGAACATAAAGTGCATGTTGCAGCAGCAGAGAGACGGAGCATGCCCTTTCAATTTGTACACTATCACTTTCCCACCCATACCACCTCCTAATAAAGGACCCAAGGTTAGGACCAAAACAGCTAGGTCCCCCCCAGGTTTTAGCTTGCATAATGTAAACGGAGCTTTACTACTCACCCCCCCTAATCGACCCATGGCCGAACCACAAACAAGTGCTTCTTGCACCAACGTCTTTATATTGTCAGGACTGTAAAAGGAAAAAAATGACATTGTGGCCTGGCCTGAAATCTGCATACTTTCTGGGCGATGCTAATGCAAAGCCGATCATCTTTACCTTCCGAGATAACCGCAATGCAGTAATCCTAAGCAAGATTTAGAGCTCTGTGTCATCCCGTCAGAGTGACACCTGCCGATTTGCACAAACTTAATGCTGCCTATGTAAAATATTCTGCACTACGCTATTTCCAAAAAGTTTTGGAAATATCATAGCCACTGCAAAATTGTTGTAAGCTTACCTAACCTAATACATCAGGTAGCATGAGTGTTACACTACTAAATCATCACCCCCATCGTGTGACACTAAAATGATAAAATTTATATATGGCACAAGGTCACATAAAAATATATATTCATGGATAACACAGCTCCCAGGCTAAGATGACTGGTGAATTTAAAGATCTCCTCGCACTCCTGGTTCTGTAGCTCTTTGGGTGGTTCTAGTTCTCAAAACTGCTTAACCACCAGCAGGTATAAAATCAAAAAAAGTGAAGCGAGGACCCACTTTTATAACCTTAAAGGTATGTCCACCCTAAATTTTATTTTTTTATATAAAGATTCCCCATGGCTGCCCAGCCCCACCGCTTTATTTATATGTTAGAAAGCCCCCCCAAACTCTACTACCTCCCTCTTTCCTCTTTCCTCCGCCGCGCTCCCGGCCCTCTGCTTGCGAGAAAATGCAAGCAGGGCGGGACCGCACCGCGTCTGTGATTGGCTTGAGCGGCAGCCAATCACGGATGCGGCTGCCGGCAGCTCACTCGGTGGAGGAAAGAGGAGAGGTAAGTAAGTTTGGGAGCTTTATAACATATAAATATAGCGGTTGGGGCTGGGCAGGCATGGGAATCTTATAGTTAAAGATTTTAAGCTAGGGGAGGAAATCGGGAGAGGGAGGGAGGGGAGGGAGGGGAGAGAAGGGCTGCAGTACGCATGCCAATTCTCCCGAGGCCAGGTAGGAGGCAGAGACCTAAATGGACTCTGTCATCCTCCGGTGGGCAGTTTTTTGGGACTTTTGGGGGGACTCTACAGGAGAACCATATGGAGCGGGATGTGAGTAAGGATTACACTACACTACCTAATGGGGCCAGTTTTGGGGGATTATAAGTTTGGGGGTGGACATGCCCTTTAAAACAAGCTTCTTTTAAAAGTTCAAAGCACTTTAATCAAAATAATAATAAGAACTATTTTTAACATATCATAAGTTAATATGCACTTTATATTTATAGTCTTTTATCACTAATATTTTAAACTTTAGATATTTTTAAGCAAGAAATGCATAAATAAGCAACAGAACTAGAGAACCCTGCCTTTAGGATTATATATTTTGACTTGTTTGTTCATCTATATGCAATTTGATCACATGTTCGCACTGGACCTATCACAGCATGTTTTTGTTTGCGCCCCACCCTTTGAGAAGGTGGGACTTCACTATTTAACACCAGTACACTGATTGTTTAGTTATGCACTGAGGAAGGGGATAACCCCGAAACGTTGGCACAGACCTATGTCAAATAAAGTTATACTCACCAAGTGAGTGCGGTCCTCGCTTCACATATTAAGATAAAGACGGGTAATCCCCAGTGTTAATTCTAGTGAAAATAATCAACTTCATCTGAAGTCTTCCTCAATTTAAAGTAACAAAGTTAGAATCCTCACAGGGTGATGTAATATTTTCGTTCGGTGTCCCTACAATACACGTGCTTCCACAGCCTAAAGGGAGAAAATTCTACCCACAAAAGGCCACAATTGCACCAGCCTGATCAATTAATATACATGTTGTCACGTACGTAAATCCCAAAAGTGATTCACTCACAGACGTATTTTAAAGGGTATTCGACTCGTTTTTTTAAGTTTGTGAATCCATTTTATTGAAGAACGGGAGGAAAGGAGCTGTTCGTTACCTTCCTTTCTGTCAATAGAAACACACAAGGAGCCAGTGAGACAAGTAAGAAACTTACCCCTCTCGCTCGCTCCCGGGCGCTATTGGTTGGACAGGTCCCGACGGAACCTTGTTCTATGCGATATAATCGCGCATACACAAAAAATATCAAATATCACAAAGATAAGGCTGCAACACTCTGAGCTATGTATTCAAAGCTAAAGTCCCCCCCCCTTTATTTTGAAGGGATACTTATTTTTAAACCCAACAATTTAAAAGCATAGATCATACAGGGCACTCTAACAAAATTGTCATTCACAAATTTAACATATTCTCATAAGTACAGATAAGGCTTACCGCCCCCCATAACGCATTTGTAAAGTGCCCATAAGCTACGCAGTCCTCAGTCTCATCAGTCAGGCCGGACTGATCCATGTGGTGTGTAGCGAGGCCCTGTATAGAACAAAGCAGGTGGGACGCGTTTCCTCCTGTTAAGTGTGCATCGGAGGCTTTCTCACCCATACTGCTTAATCGCCACGCATAGAAGCGACTGGACACTGTCAGACCAGCCGGGGAGCAAGCGAAGGAAGGTAAGGTTTCTGACCCTTGTCTCCTGGGCTCCTGTGTGTTCTATTGAAGACGGAAGGTAAGGCACAGCTCCTTACCTCCCGTTCTTCAATAGAACTGTATTCACCAAACTTAAAAAACCGATTTCGGAGATACCCTTAATGCCGGCTATTAGCCAATGTTTTAAATCTCCTGGAAAAAGTATCGCAATCACTGGGGCCGCTTGTGGGATTGACTTTTTGCCAAAACTTGCAGAGCACAAAGATGGAGTTAAACTCGTTACAAAACCAATAGTGAATCGTAAAAAGCGATACCCCATACATGGAGCCAACAGTGTATTGCATCAATGCACCATTCCTAGCCACATACAATAGATTATATTATCTGCACCACGGCATACTTTATAAACAAGGGGTTTTAGTATAACATTACTGTGATCAACATTAATGAAAAGCCTTCCACCACGGTCAAGGTAACACCCAGTCTGGGGTGAAGTGAGAAAGACTGTATATGGATCCAGTGCTCAACTATGAGAATGCAAAAGTTGCTAAGGAATGAAGTAAAAAGGTTAGAAATCTTAGGGACCTTCCAGGACTGGGGTTACCTGATTGTTGTGGAAGACTGTTATATATAAAGCCTAATCAAAGTGCATGCGACACCTCACGTACATTCTGTTAATCTGGGTAAAATCAGGGTGCAGGCCTCTCCTTACAGAAACTGTAATTGTTAAACATACCAAAACAAAAAATGAGGCACAACGCGTTATTCTTCATATGAACCTTGTTTTGTTTTCACATCATCTTGGTCCGCATCAATATAATGACTGTCGGGCGTCAAATCCCCTTTATCAGTACAGAACAGGACCTAGAAAAGATAATTCGGAGTTGCGTGCCTCAGGCTTTTGCACATTTTATATATTATTTTTTTGCACCTTCGTCAACAAAAACACATATATATGGCGTAAGCGCACACACACATTGCAGGAAAACTGAATGAGTCAAGGACGTAGCTGTTCACGCTACAAAAGCCATCCTTTTTGCCAGTCTTCTTTCTTTCATCCTTGCTTTCACAATGTGACCTAACATAGCTAATGCAACTGCTATCCTTGCTACTCTTGTATTGTCATCGTACAGCACAACAATATATCTATCTATAAAAACGACTGGATAATGCGGCGTTCAGAGGAGGTTCGGTTAACTCAAGTGTGTTGTTGTTTTAGGCACTAAAATGACATCTTCCTGTCCCACTCAGTCTTTAGGGCACAGTCCACACGGGAACTAAAACGTAAATTCGCACGCGATTTATGTGCGATTTTGAGGCGTAAAAAGTACATTAATTTGACCTGCAATGGGAAATAAACATGACCATCTAATTAATTTATGGGACCAATTTGAATTGCAAGAACAGCTAGTATCAAAAGCTCATATCTTAAATAACAGATATATAGAGCGGCATTTTATGTACACATGTTGGGGTATATTGTTGATTATAGTTTTAGTGGGACATTAACCTACTTTGCCTAAACTTTGTGTGTAGAATTGTATATAAAACATGGCATGCCTCAAGACAATGATAATTGCTATTTACCAGTCTGCATGTTTCATAGATATCCTTTAATAAAGTTCAAACTATAACCACCTTCTTTCAACTTCGGACACAGGGGAGAGACATGGCTTTATCTGCTTTACCATGCATGACTATTGGACTTCGTGTGTTGGCTATGGCTATTTTTAGCCAATTAGGTTGGGCAAACACATACTTAGTGGCAGGTTGTGTGCGTTTGCAACCCTACAATATATAGTGTATTACCCAGTTAAAGGGCAATGCTGTCTGTATAATGCAAAACACATTGTTCTTTTTGTGTGTGTAATGACTGAACACATTTGATGATAAGCCAGCATGATGCAGGTACTTTGTTTTCAGAAAACATAATGCTCAGAAAAAAAAAATTAGCAATTCAGTATACAAACACTTGTGGTCAGTATATCTGAAAATCTGGAACAGCACTGTAAAGTTTTTACTAAAAAATAACGCAGGCAGATCTCATTCACCTGACTGATTAAGTTCTGTTTACTGCAATAAGCTAAGGCTAAGTTTATTCACAATGCAATGTATCTCTATGCCCAAGACATTATTTATTATGTAATGGTTGTATATGATTTTATACATCTACATAGTATACGTGACTGAAACTATTTATGCTGTTTGTCGATGTCAGCACTGCATTTTTGCTAATTGTACTAAGAATTAATTAGAAAAAGCTAGAGTAATTTTATAAGTGATAGGGGCCTTAATGCAATTAATTCCTTTCTGTAACATTTACTGAATATCACTTTCTTTGCCACAATATCACCTTTGCTTTGCCAACATTAAAAGGGTTTCTATTACACAGCAAAACACATAAAATATGCTTGGGTAAAATATATATTTCAAATCAGTATTTTCAATATTAAAGGAGAAACTAAAGTCTCCAGGCAACATTGTCCAATATAAGAGCACATTCTACAACATACAACATGCTGTATCGTGCTTTCCTTTGCTGTGGCTGTCTGGGGATTTTTTTGAGTTAACCTGTGGATACTGGGAGGTCAGCTCCTTGTACCACTTCCACATGCTCTGTTAGGCCAACAGATCAAAAAGAAGACAGCAGCTTCTGGAATTGACAGCCGACACACATAAAGCACAGAGATCCTCTCCTAACACCCACAGTATTCCACCCCCCGGCAATTGTGGAGTCTCCCGATTTTGGGGTTTCTCCCACACTTCTGCAGACCATCCACAACTCCAATGACCTGCACTTACCTGGTCTACTGCCCCCTAGAAAGCCCACTCAGTCTCATGCCCTAAACTCTGCCCCGCCTCTTGATGATATTGTATACGTCATGTCTGAACAATGTATGTATTTATACAAAATTAAAACTAATCTTGCAGAGTATTTTTAAAGGCTAGCATGGATGTAGAAACAGTTATAGTAAAGTAAATAAAGTTAGGAAATTGAACCGTGCAACCTCATGTACATCGGTCTTGCTAAATTTACCCCTATTCCCAACAGAATTTCTTATAAGCACAGTACATGAAAAAAAAACTTGAATCGTTTGAACATAATAAAAACCAAAAAAAATTAAGCCTGAGATTTGTGAACCTATGACTCTTTAGACTGTGATTTTTTTTTGTAATGTGCTTTACCAGTTGAGCCCACAATTTCAGATGTAAATAACAATGGTACGTTAGAGACTTTTTATTTGCTAGGAATATATATTAAGCGAATTGTTTTTATTGCCCCAGAAAAGGCTGTATTTAATTTAAACTGACTGTAAAAAAAAACCTTGCAGGTTACCATCAGATTTCACATTCCTATCACTGACTTCCATATTGATGTGCGGACATCTGATAGAAATCCAGATTGCATAGAGAAAGTGAATAGTGGGGTAGGGAGTGTATGTTTGTAGAGACACAGCCTGCAGTATCCCTTGTCCTAATCTTTTGCAGACAAGTGATAGAGGCAAACAAAAAACATTAGTTGAATAGTTAAAAAATGGATCTTGACTCCTTCTGATGTTCTATGTGTTGATCTCCTTTGAAATACCGTTGTTAAACTCAAATTCGCACAAGCCTTACATTGGATCATAGTAGACTTGATGATTCTTTCCTGTACAGCAACAAAACCAGCACAATACCCCTTAGATTGTCTGTACTTATAAGGAACCAACCAAACACAGGCCAAGGTAATTATCAAGATCAATTTGACTACAGTGATCTCCTGCTGAGCTACAAGGGACCCCTTATAAAATAATCCAGCAACCGCCACGATTCTTTAAAAGAATGTCAATCCTGACCCGCTCTCCCCCCCCCCCCCTGTCTTTGTCTCTCTCCATCTTGAGGAGTTTTGATGACGCATCGCTTGAGACTTCTGCATCTGTGACCATAAAAAGAGGTATTTACCCTCTCGGTTAGTATATAGGATAGCACTTGGAGGAAATGGCACGTAATGCGTACCATTAGAATTATAGAGGGTTCAAAATAACAAGGGGAACAGGAGGAAAGGCAATGGAATGCTACCAGCTATGAATTTTACAGGGTTAAAAAATAACAATGGGGACACAGGTAGAAAGGAAATGGAATGTGACCTATTGATATACCGTCTTACTATTGCTGCTTATTGACTTTTTCCTTGAAAATATATGAAAAATAGTTCAATAAATGCTGCATAACAATGGATTTAGTTTGCATTTGATCACTTTTTTTGTGTTTTTCATTTCGAGTTATCTCTGTCCTCCTCAACAGGTGTTACAGTACCTGCAAACTTTGCTTCTTCTTTCATTGGCACTGCCTTTTGTTGGTGGAGAGATCTCCAGTTGTAAGGATTACGCGAGTACATTCCAGAAATTTCAGTTTCGGCGGATAATTGGAAATCCCACAAAGAAAAAGTATTTGAAAAGTTTCAGGACCATATTTTTAAACAAAATTATATTGAATAAATTTGTATTGTTCATATTAAAGGACAACCGATCCTCTTCTTCATCCATATGAAAGTACACTAGGTAGGACCTAAACCATTCATGTCCTCCAACTCTGGGTTGAGCATGTAACTCCTGCACTTACCTTCTTAAACTATCGATCAGCAGACCATTTTTTGATGTCGTTGACTGTTTGTGTCTCCCCACAATACAAATCAGCACTACTGCACGCCTGCTTATATGATGTCGCCTGTCTTGTGTCTTGTGTGTACGCAGTGCAGTGCAGTGTAAGAATGATCTGTGTATGTGGTGGAGACCAAACAGTCAACTGCATCAACGTTGATGCATTGCCGATAACACTGGCTGTGATATGCAATGGGGACTTCCAGGTCAAATTACCAAGATTCTTGTACAAAGTCATTCTGAAGTGAGGGAAAGCCATCGGTGTACTACGCGAACCCGTCTTCAAGGAACTAAAACTCAAGTCCAGTTGATCTAATTGAATACAACAGATATACCATGACCTGGTATGAACGAGAACGAACTTCACAAACCAAAGACTTCTTATTTTGCAACACTTCCAGGTCTTTACAGTACACTGTCTCTTTGGGGTTTGCATTTTTAAGAAGATAAAATCTGAACTGTCTTTTCCCATTAGGTGGTCCATAACACGCAGAAATTCATGTACAGCTAAAAATGAAAGCACTAATTGTAAACAAATTTCCTCTTGTGGCTTTTAGCTTAGTAGATCATTAAGAACAATAGTTAAAACACAAGCCATCTTTGTGTATTGAATCAAATCATATTAACATTAAAAGGATTTCCTAATTTAAGGTCCACATCATGGTTCTGTCCCCGTAGATCTTGATTTAGGACATTTTGAATACATAATGCTTACAGAATGTAAAAATACAGAAGTTAGGATTGGAAATATGTATTGCACCATTTAATCTGCATATTAAAAGAAAATGTCATTGTGTAACTTCTTCCACCACAGAATAAAAAGCACTAGCATGGGTATATTCTACTAGGCGTCTATTTTGTGTAAGTTCCATCTTCAGTTGCAAAAGTATTAACAATAAAAAAAAATTAAATCTGTGAAACATCTCTTCAGATTAAATGTAATATAAGATTCTTGGAAATTTCCAATGAGGGCCATCTACGATCAGAACCTATGGTAACAAAATGGAATTGCCATTTTCCTCTTTATGTATTCTCCAGAGCATTTCCCGTTGCTCATGTGCTTGTCCTCTCAAATCACCTTTACCCAGGGTATAGACAGATGGACCATAAGTACAATGGAGAGTAAGGTATAATAGATAGAGTAAAGAAAAACGAGATGGGATCTGTCTTTATTAAACCTCGCCATTCTTTTACTATTTTTTTAAGGAATTCCCAAAGCCCACATGTATTTTATCGTGAATACATATAATGGAATGTAATAATTGTTGCATAGCAGACTTTCAATCCACTCTCACACCCATTGGGTTAGCATGGGGTGTCATCAGTATAATAATAAGTTGATTATACTTTTTCTTTAGAGTTAACCAGATTTTAACTGCATAACCATGTTAACAAGCTAGCATCTGAATGGGGGGGTTTCTACCATTAAGAACATTGCCAAACATTTTGCACTTCTTATTGCATCAGCCTCAATTTTTTTTTTACAAATGTTGTGTTTTAAGAGGGAAGCAAACGGAGATGCATATCCAGCTCCGATAAATTTATTGGAAGAAAGGGAGGTAAGGCATAGCGCTAACCTCCGATTCTTCAATCAGGGCATTAAAGGAATCGTTCCCTTTTCCAATTGTGGCCGTGCAATTTAAACACTCACATTCCCTATGTACTAATGGTCCACAGTAATGGTTTACTATGGAATCGCTGGAATTAGATAGGAAATTGATTGTGGCTCCCCCTCGAGGGGTTAGGGGGAAGAGTGGAAAAAGCACTCTTAAAGGATATTAGGTATGATTTACCGCGCCTGTGGATGACATAGAGTCAGCAAATCACAGATTGGCTGCTGGCTATTAGGATCCGAAAAACACAGGTGTTGATCTTTGGTTCAGTCTTTTGAACCTGGCAAGTTAGGTTGGAGGGGTCCCCTACATTACAGAAAAAAGTAGATTTTTAGACAACTGCAAGCGCAGTTGGATCTGGATGGATGGGGTGAGGGGTGGAGGGAAGAGCCTCCATTGTGCTTGGAGTCTTCAGGAATCCAGGGAAGGGGTAGATACCTATTACACATCTCCTATCTTTATTTGCTTGTAAAATTTTCTCATTCAATCAGGTCCATGGTATATCTTTTTTATTTTCAGTTTGTCAACTGGACTTAAATTTGTAATTGAAGACGTTTCGCTAGTTTGCAACTGGCTTTCTCATTCAGAATGACTTTACATAATCGGTTGCAAGGCATGATTGCATTGGGTGGGCGAAGAGGTATTATAGTTGTTAACACATCATGTTATACCTGGCAGACAGTCGAACACCCCCAAAAGGAGACAAACTACCTGGATACAAAGGAGGGAATTGGGTCCTTCAAACAAGATAAATGGGGTTATAAACTTGTCTAACAGACCCTGACCCAACCAGAAAATGAAGTCCTTGCCTAAGGGCTTGAACTTTGCCATACTCCTAAGCCAAGCCACCGTGTGGATATTATAGCATCCACAGAAGCCCTCAATCCAGAATATATTACCACAGCCTAGCCATTGCTAAATTCCTTCATCTAACCTGAACAAACCGGAAAGAAAGACCTTGGATATCCCTCAAGGAAGATTCCAGTTTCACCATTCTGCAGCAGACAATGAAAGATTTACAGTGGTACTCAACACAAACCGTCATCCTACCATGCTAAGGTGCCAAACTCCTGCCCGAATAACACACATACGAGGCCTTTAACACGGGATCCCACTCAGCCGTTACAAAAAATAGACTTACTACAGCACTTCCAAGGATACAAGCCATTGATCGAGGCAATGTATCACTGCCTCTACCCCTGGTGAGACACATCCATGCATATATGACATCCCAACGGTGCTTAGAGGGGCACCACTAATACTATAGTCAGCATCATCAACTCTGTAACTACAGGTATCACATAGACCTAGCCAACATCTTAGGGCCATTGTGGAAAGATCTAATCTCACATCCCGAACTCCCGTATTTCTTTTCTGCATGTCATGCATCACGCCTTGCTTCATAAGGTCCCAACACCTGGCTTGATATCTAATTGGGACTTTCCAGGGTACATAATTGCCAACAGATTCTTGTACCAAGTCATTTTGACTTGAGAAAGCCAGTCGGAATGACTAGCGAAACGTTTTCAAAGAACTAACACTTTCAGTCCAGTTGATCTAACTGATACACACATACTCCTAACTCTTACATTTTTAAAAACTTTGAATAGTACGCAGGACAACCATAATGAGCGGAAGGTTAAGGATCCTTT
>JAACNH010003816.1:0-26969 GCA_019447015.1 Hymenochirus boettgeri
GGCCTTACCAGTGCTTTAGTAAAGAGGGAGGATAATATTTTCTTGAAATCCATACTCTGTTGTAAAGACAATTCTGCTGTCTCCAGCTGTTTTATGGCTTCCTTATATCACGAACAAACCAATAAAATACATCTTCCTGGGGCACACCCATCTGTAAAAGCTAGTAAATATTTACCATTTAAAAAATGTGCTAAATGCCGTACTGAGTAAAGAGAAGAAAACTTAATCCCCAAGACCGGTAAAATAAAGCCTTTTAATTCTTCGTTGGTGTCACCATTCCATAACACATGAATGGTAGAATCACTGATCTGACATACTTTGTTGACAAAAAAGTAAATACGCCAAGTACGCACTCAATGGGTCAGGAGAAGACTGGCAAAAATAAAACACATAAAGTTAAGTAGCCTCCTGTAAGTTAAGATCTCAAAAGGTAAAATGTCATAATCAAAAAATTGATCAGAAGACAGAAGATGAGCAGGATCCAATTGGTTTATTGTTTGTGTAAATTAGATCCTTTTTAAGGGGAGAATTAAAATGTTCATATTTTTGCCTTTCTAGGAGAATGAATTATAAAAATAGAGACTTTTAAGAGAAGTTGAGGCAGCAATTTACCATGACAATTCCTTCTTAAAAGTTTAATATCATAGGGACCTCTGCAGTCTCAGATGGAACTAGGTGCTGGGCAACTTTCAAAACTCAAAAAAACAACAAAAGTGAAGCCTAATCACATCTTATTCAATTAAAGAGCTTAAATACTTTATTCTCACACAACGCAAGAAGGCTTCGTCAAACCCCTATGTAACACTGTAACACACAATTTGGAAAATTATTTTAAGTCCAATATAATTCCAAGGTTGGCTTTCTTTTTCAGGGGTCCCATTTTACCAGGTAATTGCCTTTATGAGGCCTGCTGCTGCTCGGAGGGTTGCTTCCTTGTGACTATCCGGATTTAAATTAACTCACCAGTACTCACCAAACTTACCTTGGGGGGAGTAGATCAATCGCTAAGAGACTAGCCAGACTTCCCATTGTAACATACAGCTCTCAGTAAAGTTTATGAGTTTACCATTTATGTTTTGGTGTGCCTTATTGCATCCTGAAATTAAACCCAATTTGTACCTCAAGAATCTGAACTAACCTCTAAAAAAACACGTAATAAAACTGTAAATAGCAATACAGTCAATGGATTACAGTAAATGTTACCACTGAAGAAGGGATAATAGATACTGTTTTTATATCAAGGAGATCTACCTTTGAATTTAAGGTTGTTTAGTGTCCTTTAAAAAGTGAAGGAATGGCCTACATCCCATTCTAGGAGTGAGAAGATCTAAAAACCATTTTAGACTGCTTGACACCTACATTCACCATCTCTTTATTGTAAATTTTAACTTTATAAACCTCTGTTCCAATGGCCACTTATGTAATGTTCATTCATGTATGTGGGCATAATGGGATCCCTTTATTTGAGACACCAAAGATCATTGTCAAAACTCAATTTCTTTGAAATGTTGTCATTCGCTTACTGACACTAGTTAAGGGTCAGTCAACAATTCTACTACAAATGTTTGTAAGAAGATTTACGGTCATATGGTCAATAACTAGTCAAACTAGCTTCTCTTTACGGTACACATTTTTATTGGAACACTTTAAAAACAATCATATTAGTCTGTTTTTATTTTATATTTCTTGTGTGGACTGACATGGGGGGGAGGCTGCGAGTGGACAGTGAGGGAGAGTGGGATGGTGGTTGTATGGTTTGGCCATTGTAATTGGCCGGGGCGTGAGAAGCTATGTACAGAGCAGGGGTAAGAAGTCATTATTTTATGTGGACTGGAAAAAGGGGAAATGAAAGAATTTAAGGATAATGTATCCCAGTGCTTTATTTTAAATAGGTTGACGGTTCTTTAGAGGATGTGAACAAAAATATGCACAGGAATGTCTTATCAGGGGCATTTAAAGGCAGCGAGAAAGAAGAAAGACTCTGGTAAAAAAAGCGCTTTTTAATCACCAAAAAGCAGAAATCTTAATGGTTATTTATATATTGGTTGCCTATGACCTTTTCTGCCTATATGCTTAGTTTCATTAGGATTTGTCCCAGCATTCGTTACAGTACATTCGACTGATACAGAATACAAGTGTCGATTCTTGGTATGTCCACTTATATGCCCACTTTTAATTTTGAACAGTTCCTGATTTTTACTGTGTTAATATGACTTTTATAGCACTTATATGTATAGGACATTTGTTCATTACTGAGCATTCAGCATAAATTCCAAATAGCTATGCCCGTCCTGTATAATGATATTAATCATTTTAAAAAACATCAGTTTCCTAGTGTTTTAATCGAGTTCAAACATACATATGTGTTATTAATTAATCTCAGGACTGGTCTTAGGGGCAGATTTATAAAGGAACGATGTTAGCGCAAAAAAAATTTAATCCGCCGCACATCGCGGCCGCGAAAAGTAGCGCTATAGCCGTATTTTTATAACGGCGAGCGCTGATTCCCGCGAGATACCTATCGCGGCCCGCCGATGTCGTGCGGTAATGTTAAGACCCTTCGGCGGCGAATACATATTATCGTATCGCCGCTACAGGGACTTAAAATCCTTCCCGACGCCGCTCCTAAGGCGGGAGGGGGCACACGCCCACACCCCCCGCGGCGGCAGCGGCGACCAACCCGACGCCGCGCCGCCGCCCCCGACCACACCCCACCGGGCAGGCAGACGGTGGGTGACCACCCCGGCCGGGGGGGGGGGGCCCGCCGCCACTTCCAGCAGCACCTACACAACCCGTTCCCCGTTCGCCGGCACCAATCTCGGAACGGAGGCTAGAAGGGGCTAAGGGAGGGGCCCGCAGAAGGTGGTAGCGACCACCGCCGACGACACCCCCTCCCGCAAACCCCTACAACGCCCCCCGCCCGGCCGCTCACGGGGAGGGGACGGGAGGGGAGAGGAGGGAGCCGCTGGGGGGGGTGGAGGCTCCCTCACCGAAGCGGGGAGGCGCCCTGAGAAGGGCCTTTTGGGGCTAGGGGGTCCCGCAGCTCGAAAACAGGGACCCCCATCCACAGGCCCGTAAAAGGCCCTTGCGGCGGCACTGACAAGAGCCTTTGCTGGGGGGTCCCGCAGCTGAACGGGAACCCCCCAGTGCGGCTCTTAATCAGAGCCCTGGGGCGACGTCTTCTTTCTTCCCGTCCCGGCGACACCAGCTCCGCCCAGAGGCCGCCGACCCCCGAGAGGACCCTGCGGCCGCCAGGGGTCCCAGGCGGGGCGCCGGACCTCAACGGAGGCCGAGTTGCCGGGTTTGATCAGACGACGAACTGTTCTTCGGGCTGCGACACAAACCCCACTCAAGGTCGCCTATGCAGCACAGGATCACTGCGGACGCCCAGTGAGCCCGCTGGGCCACCGCCGGGCCCTAGCGGAGCCGAGTTGCCAGCCCTTTCGTTTCCTTCTTTTCAGCCATCTACTGCGATGGCAGTCTGAGTTCCGCGGCGGAAAGCTCCCTCTTTATATAGGTTTGCGGAATCAATAATCAGTTTCTGATTGGTCAATTTTTAATACTGCTTGACATTGAACCAATCAGATTTACGAACTTCCAGAAGTTTGAGGTACGTTGAGGTCGCGGGCAAGCCGCCGGGGGTACCCCTTGGAGGCCGCAGGGGGTACCTCTCGGGGGTCGGCGGCCTCGGCGGGAGTGGTTCGCCGGGACTGAAGAAAAGAAGACGTCGCCCAAGGGTATTTTAAGTAGCGACACTTGGGGGTCCCGGTTCAGACTGCGGGAACCCCCCGCCAAAGGCATTGTTCAGTGCACGCAAGGCCTTGTAAGGGCGGGAGGGGGGTACCGGTTCGAGTCGCGGGACCCCTAAGCCCCAAAAGGCCTTCTCAGGGCCCAGCTGGAGGGAGGCCTCCACCCCCCCAGCAGGCTCCCTCCTCGTCCCCTCCCCGGGAGCGGCGGGGCGGGGGGCTTGGAGGGAGTTGCCGGGGAGGGGCGGTGCGCGGCGGGTGGTCGCGCCACCTCTGCGGACCCCTTCCACGGCAGCCCCTTCTAGCCTCCGTCCGAGATTGCCCGCGAACGGGAACGGGTTGGGGGGGCTGCTGGGAAGTGGTCGGCGGCGGACGGGTGGTCACCGCGTTTGCCGCCGCGGGGGTGTGGGCGGGGTGGGGCGGTGTCTCCCGGGGCGGGTATGGGGCGACCACCCGCCGCGGGTTGCTGCTGCCAATCCCCGCCGGGGAGGTTAGTATCGGCTGACTTCGCCACCTCAAGGTGTGGAGTAAGTAAAAACAGCCGACTAGCGAGCGAAACCAGTACCGCCGCTTTATAAATCAGAAGAAGCGGCGCTACAGTGGTAGACGGTAAGTATCGGCGCGAAAGGTTAACGCTCGTAACTTTCGCGGACGTGGTTAGGGGCTTTATAAATCGCGGTGGGTTGAGGTAACGCGATTCATGCGTTTTAAGGGTCCGGAAACGGCACCGCGAAAAGTAACGAACCTTATAAATAGCCCCTAAGCATTTCAACTTACCTTGTCCATTCACCATTGCCCTGGCCTCTGGCTCTCTGATTGTAGCCTCATATAATATGAGGGCTACAATCAGAGAGAGCCAGGAGCCAGGGGGTGTGACTGAACATGAGGGTCTGAACAAAGGATTGTTTATAGGCTGAAAGTTACACATGCAACATGCTGGTTATCTCAAAATCTTCTCAAACCTTAATTGGGAGGCAAGTATATGACAGGGCAAGGAACAACATTACTGGTCTAAATTTCACCTGACCGACCGAAGAACAAAGATACCAAAACTACTGTGACTCAAGAAAGTAGGCCCAAAGGGATTTTTCCCTTCCAGAGTAGTCTAAGCAAATAATATACAATAAATTAATATAATGTGATTTACATTAACTTTATTAACTAAGCAAAAGTTTAAACAAAAACTTGAGGTATGAAAATACAACAGTAATGTATTGATGTCCAGAGGCAGGATTATTCATTAAGGCAGGCCTGAGCAAAGTAAGGCCCTTGCTGTCCCTGACTTGACCCCTCAGTGCTAGTACATAAAAAAATCTTAAGTGTATTAAGTATAAAAAAAATATTAAATTTGATGGGATGGATCTAAAATATCACACACCTTCTATTAAAAAATTGCAAATAATAATAAAAAAAAAATTCCCAATGAACCAGGTATATTAAATAAATCTTTCTATAAAATCCAGTTTCATCTCTATAAGGAGAATTGAGCTGAATCATTGGTCCGGCCCTGTTGCCCAATCCAAGTTTCTCACGTGGCCCCCTGTGAAATTTAATTGTCATCGCCTGCATTTATAGTGGCCATCGACAAAACAATACAATACTAGTGCACCCCTAAATGCTGTGCCACAGCCAGGTAAGTATCAATATAAGTAAATAGAAGGGAAGTCACACTCTGCAGATAATGAATTAATAATTCATTATTTGTGCTGAAAAGCACACTACGTTTTGGGGAGACTAACCCCCTTCCTCAGGTGTACACGATCCTCCATACACGATCCGACGATTCATACGATATCAGGATATTTTTATCCCAATATTGTATGACCGAGATCTAAGCATCTATGGCCACCATAAGGAAATCTAGGAAGCTCTAGGGCCAGTTTAAAATCAGTACTACAGCCAACAATATAAGATAAAAGGGGCCTTAAATATCAACCCTGCTCGGACCCAATTGATCTGTGGTTTAACGACAAATTTACCTATCAAAACTGCAATTCACTCTAAAACAGATGCAGCTTCATAACAACAGGCAATCGCCCAGTATACATTTGTGGCAAAAAACCACTTGTCATGTTTGATAGGCAGGAATAGAATTGAAACATGCATTTTATAGTTTTCAGAATAAGCATCCACTTTAAACATAGACGATAGTATGTACAGTAATACCTCTAAGTAAGTGCCGTTCCTTAACATTCAACACAAACCAGCATGCAGTTGGCTGTATGAACGGCCTTTAGTAAAAGAATCTTTCAAACATTTCAGGTTGTTACTGTGCCATTGGAACAGTGTCTGCGCCAGTTGTACAAAGAGGGTTTTTTTAAATGGATACGGACAGATTTTCAATTTTGAACAAAAGGGAGCCGACACCGTAGATGAAGCGGAGATGAAAAAACGCCAAAGCAAGCTGATATATAAATGCTCCTGCGATAGAAGTGCTTTCCTTGTGATCATTTAGTTTTGAGGAGAACATTTCTAAGACTATTCAAGCAGTTGAACTAATGAACTGGTATGCTAAAGACAACATGCAGTGTAATTGGATCAGAGAGGGGACCCTAGAATAATGGTAACCATCATTATATCATAGTAAATACAGAGAGCCTCAGCTCTGCTATTATATTCAAACGGTTACCAATGGATCGATATTTCGACTCGATCATCCACCTAACGTGATATTTGATCGGGTGACCAACATATTTGCCCTATTTCTCATTAAAAGCAAAATGTTGGCACAACGGCTCTTCCTGGACCTAAAGATATACTGGGGTTTCTTGATCATTATTTTATTCCTGGGGATGTTGCAGGAATTGACCTATTATATTTCTGAATATAGTTTTTATCTATTGTTTCTATATACAGTATAATATATTTAATAATTTGCATTATATAGTAGAAAAACTACGGTTTCAGATACATGTTCAGTGGTTGGGAGCCGGCTCATTCCTCTTCCCTTTCCTGATAAGTTTTCTCTGAGTGATCATTCATTATTTTCTAAAACATCAGCCATCTGATACGGTCAGCTCAAAATCAAAGATGCACTGCCATCTTTAGTGAATTTATATACTGACCCTACAATGCAGTATGATAAGTGTTGACTATAGAGGGTAACCACATGTCAGATTACTAAAATTCTCATTGATAATAAATCATTGTTTCCTGGTGGCCACATTGCCAACTCCTCTTTAATTCTAGTTTGACAGAGGAATGCAGATTTATCCTGGTTTGACTTTGCTGTCTGCTTTTTGATGCAGTTCTGCAGAGATGGCAGATTCATTTCGGCTCCAAGTGACCTTTACTTAGGGAATCTCTGTATTCAGCAAAACCTCTCCATCTATGTCCAGTGCAGGCTGGGTAATGCTGCTTAATTCCACAAAGGGATGATCATATGTCTGATATAATAAGTGATATCGACCACATCACATTTGCTAGTTACAGATTGATCTTTTGCCAGTGAGCAGATCTTTCTTGTATTACAAAGGTTTCTTGAAAAAACAACAATCTTTAACATTCTATTTTTTTTAACTTTTTGCTTAAAAAATCATTTGTATTTGATTTCCAAAAAAAGCGTGAATTAAAATGAAAGCCGTTCTATTGTTAGAAAAACAAAAAACAAAATAGGAATATGGAAAAACTTCAGTATTTTAACAAACTGGAAAGTCCCCATTTGTTGAATATCTAAAGGATAACTAAAAGCTAAAATGTAAATTAGCCATTAAAGAAATTCATGTGTAATGTGCAGTAAGTAGCGTGAAGAGCGATCAGCATGGCCACCTGCAGAGAAATTACCAGTTTTTACCTGACTTGGTGATGGAACTAGATAAATTACTGTGTGTATCTGTTGTCCAGAAACACATTTGTGTCTGTATATAATAAATGCAACCGCAATACTGACATCTGTTTGCAGGACCCCTAGTGAGAGATGTTGGGTCTTGCCCTGACCCAGTGCTGGGTGATCAGTGCCCAGTAGAGATCTGAGCATCTTGACCCATCCAACAGACAACAGTAGAAATTGGCTGTTAGGAACATTCAAGGATGCATTCTGGACGAAGAAGGACCGTTAAAAACTGAAATGTCAGCCACTAATGTCAACAGCAGGGAACAGCAAAGGGTATGAAATCAACTGATTTTCAAAATGGGAGAGGATATGTTAGAATAATAAGTATGCATTACACAAAATAACAATTTAACAATATTCATAATTTCCACTGAACTGTCCCTTTAACTGTCCTTAAACAATTACAGGGCGATTCACCAAGAGGCTCTCGCTCCTGTTCTGGAGTTAAAGTCACTCTAACCGATGTTATATCGGTTAGCGTGACTTAAACCACTTCATGCAGCGGCTGCATGGGCTAATGTTTTGCAACCACTGCAATCGATGTTATATGCCGATAGAGGCATTCTAAATATAAAACAAGAGAGAAGCAAGGATATATGGCTAAAAGGCATAATTTATTCAATAAACATCTAAAATTATCAGTAAGTAATAAATAATGTAAATAGTAATCAGTTAATCTACCTCACACATGTCCCCCATCACAGATGTTAAAACCTAACCCAATGGGTCTACGGTCATTTAAAAATTATCCTGCGGCCAACAACTAGGCAAAAAATGGTATGGTTAGCAGTATGTCTAAGTCAAGTCGTGAGCGTACGTGCACGGCAGTCAATCAGATAATGCAGAGTATCAGGCTCAAATATCAGGAGACCGGAACCACAGGGTAGGCAGAAGGGGGACCCCAGCACCCCAAACGCGTTTCGCTTAAAGAAGCTTTCTCAATGGTGCGGTAATGAGCCGTGCAGTCCCTTATTTAAACAGTGAGCTGCCCAATGCGAGCCAGGCGTACGGAGGTGTGACTGACATGACGTGGTCACATGGACCCTACATCCTAATACTCCGCATTATCCCCTCTTAGTTTAAAGCGTCCTTAGTTACCAATACTTTATACATTATATACAATCTAATATACATCTGCAGTAAATGTGACCCACATATTTCAGCACTATAGAACCAATTAAGTGCTGGTTAGCCGTATTTAGATTCAAATCATATTTATATGTACGAAAGAAGGAAAAAACCAAAAAGAGGTAAGTAATTTCCCAATATTATAGGTCAATCAAGGTCCCTAGATGAGAGGTAAATTGTATCCCACAAAGTCCATCCAGTTGTATTCATGTATCATATAACTAGCTACGGGGCCCCCCGATATGTAATCATGTTCAATCGTCCAAAGTTATAGTTCCATAAATAAATCCATAATATTAAGCACGCACAGTGTGAGTTATGGCTTCATAATGTACAAATTGGAAGGTCCAACAGGTATCCACCAAGTCCATTCTATGTCCCAGATAACGTATCCACACATGAGGTATCTTCGTATTTTCATAATAATGAATCGGTACGGTGTCCGTCTCTCATTGTGGCAAGTGTCAGTCAAATCCTCCATTTACGGTATACCTGATTGAATTATATAACTGACTTGATCCGAATTCCACCATCACCTATGAAAAGGATATTGGAAAGTACACACTTTATCTGGAAATAAAGGATTTAAAACAAATGGTATAAAGTCAATCTCTCATTTAAACCGTGTGGACTTAGGGTTTGAGATTAAGATCAGTCGTGTCTCCGTGCGCAGGAGGGTAGTGTCAATATCCCCACCTCTGATACTCTGCACTACCTTCGTCAAACCCATACATCTCAACCCATTCAATTTTCCATTATGTTGGGCAAAAAAATGTTGCGCTACGCTAGTCAGAGTAGTGTCTGCAGTTCTAGGATTACCAGCCATCCGTATTACTGGAAAGATGACTAGAACAATCTTTGTTTGAGACATGTCGTGTCTTCCCTATATAGATTTTATTACAGGGACAGAACAATGCATAGATCAAATTTTCGTACGTTGAAATAATGTCTAATATCGAAACTGTATGTACCATCAAAGCTGGTGATGTTCAGACGTGGGTCCATGTATTGGCAATATACGCATGTCCCACAGGGATAAGTGGCTGTCAATATGTTCCCCTGTTCAATGTGAGTGGTCTACGTCTGAAGTGACTTCGTACCAATTTGTCCCTAAGATTAGGGCACCTCCTGCCACCATTGACGGCCAGTCTGTAATGAAAGGTTTGAGAGTCAAATCATTGCTGAGTAAATGCCAATTTTTCGCCACCAATTTCTGTCTCCTTCCATTGTGTGTTATATTGCGTTATGAATCTCACTATGTCCTTATCTTGTACTCTTTTTCTCAGGGATCAGTAGCTGCTCTGTGTGTATCTAGATGCTGCAAATTGGCACCTTTTGGAGGAACCCCATAGGGTAGCCCCTATCACGTAGACGTGAATGTAGGACAGTAGCCTCTGTGTTAAAATCTGCCTGTTTAGTACAATTACGTCGAACTCTTAGAAACTGACCCCTAGGTATGCCTTTAAGAAGGGCCGGTGTATGTCACTGTGTAATGGAGTAAGGAGTTAGTGCTGTGGCTTTCCTGAACAATGATTGTGTTCAATACCCCATTTCTCCTGAATAACCAACAGGTCCAAAAAATTCCACTGTTCCCTAGACATAGATGTGTCAAGAATATGTTAAGGGAATTAGTGTTCAAAAAGTCATAGAATTCCTGGTGGTGCCATTCCATAGGATGAAGATATCATCTATGTACCTGAGCCACACCTCTACATGTGAGGTGTGGCTCGAGTTGGACTCAGCAAAGACAATCTCCCGCTCCAACCACCCAGGAATAAATTACGTACGAAAAGGGTACGAGGGGGCACTTTTGCGCCCATTGCTACCCCTCGTACCTGTAGGAAGAACTTGTTGTCAAATACAAAATAGTTATTGTGAAGTACAAAATCAACAAACTGAAGTATGAAAGTATTTCTGGTATAGGACCTGATCTTCCATGCCGAGAAGTAAATGACCGCTGTCATCCCGTGTGTGTGCGCTATGTTAGTATACAGTGATTCAACATCACAAGTAATAAGGATATGGTTATCAACCTGAATGTTTGTATTTTTGTATGAAGTCACCAGTGTCTCCAACGTAGGAGTCCAGTGTGAGTACATGTTCTGTAAGAACCTATCGATGTATTGACATGAAGGTTCAGCTAGACCTCCTATGCCAGAGACAATAGGTCTCCCAGGAGGTTTCACTCTATTTTTATGTACCTGGTAATGCATAAAAAGATGGTTATACAGGGTGGGTTTCCTTTGGAAAATCCCTTCATTTTTGGTGATGGTGCCTGCAGAAACTGCACTCGTGACAATGTCATGAAGTTGTTTATTGAATTATCTGTAGGATCTGCAGGGAGTAAAGCATAATTATGATTATATTTAGCTGTCTCTATTTCACTACAGTAATCGATAGTTGGCCAAATAACTATATTTCCACCTTTGTCGGCTGGCTTTATTACCACATCAGGTAAGTCCTGAGTTCCTTCAAGGCCCTTTGTCCTCTGCTCGTGAAGTTCCTTTTGGGTCCCTTGTGATGACCCAGATTCTGTATATCTATAAAGGTGTTTTTGTAAAGATATCAATACTGGGAAACTCAGAGAAAATAGGTGTATATTTAGACTTAGGTTTAAAACGTCACCTGGTTCGAACTGTGTCCATTTGATCTATTCTGCTGGGCTTCAAAGTGTCCCTTTCCAATTTGCTGAATTTGGCTTTAATGCCAATTTTACAAAACAGAAATAGATCTTTTGCAAGTTCTAACATATTAAGATGCATATCAGGGCAAAAAACTTAGGCCCCTGCTAAGAATAGATAATTGAGTACCTGTAAGTGTGTGAGTGGATAGTTAGTAACCTGTAGGTCGAGTTTGTACTCCCGAAATGGGAGTGTGCATTCTATCTGGCACTTTTTAATGGCAGCTAATGGCTGGTGTAAAATGTGCTGGATGCATCGAGAGGCACTATCGGCATAGACAGTGCCAGAGCCATTACATTTGGAGATAGAGCCTCTCTTGCTGCATCAATCGATAGTCTTCATTCCCCTTTCTAATATTTCAACTTGAGTTGTGTGCTAAAAATATGCATAAAGGTTTAATTTCAGCTGCTATTGGGCCAAACACCCATAGCCCAACTAGGTTACCTAAAGATGAATGTGCACCAGGGGCTTCATACTGCTTTAGATCAATATATCATACGTGACAAACTGTAAGTAGGATGGGTCAGATGGACGTCCGGATTCGGAGCCTATTTTCTATAAATATCAAACATTGAAGGATATCGAAAATAGCATCAAACGCCATAATCTCGAAAATATGATCGGAAACTCAAAAGTAGTCTTGATCATGTTTTTTGAGGATTATGAACGTTCAAGGCTATTTTGGATAATAGCCTTGAACACTCATTAAAATTAAAAATTTGTTCCGTTTTGGATCTTCAGGTGTTCCCGAGATCCGGGAATCCGAAAAAGGAATGAAAAAATGGTGAATTTTGGCCATCTGTACTGTAAAGGGCTATAGACTTGCAAATTCCTTAGATCCAACAGGATTTGCCGACTGGTACAAGTCAATGTATAGCACTAAAATTTGGGACAGTGTATAAAGTGTCAACATTGTTAAAATAATACCAAACAAAATAATGCAATGACTGTAAAATAAGATCATTATCGTTATTTTGCATGGCAACCATAAAACAATGATGCACAGTATTCGGAAATGAATGATCGTTATTTTATACCGCGATAAGAAAATACCAACAAAATCGTACTTTACATCATACAACTTAGCTGTCCAGAACATAACTTACCCAGGGGCGGTAAAGTAAATTGATATCATACAATAAGAATCATTAATTCTTATCTATCGTTATTTAGTGATATCTATGCTATTAATACCGCCCTGAGATCTGTTACCAGCTCCCTTTCTAAGTAGGGGATACATTGATAAATTAGCTAATATGGCTGAAAATTATGCAATAAGTCAGAATAAAGGGAACGTTAAGTAGAATATATTTTTAAATTCTTACAGGGAGTTCAAAAAGTTCTTATCGTTTAAAATGGTGCTAATTTTGCCCCAACCAATAAGAAATTAATTAACATTTGAAAGCTAACATCTGATTGGTGGGGCAAAATTAGCACCATTTTAAACGATAAGAAGTTTATGAATCTCCCTGTTAGTTTATATTATACATACCTAGTTATTCTACATATTCTCTTCCATTTTGAAAAATCAGTTGAATTTATACCTTTGCTGTTTCCTGCTGTTGACATTGGTATAGATTTACAATCCCCATAGAATACCATTGTGGTAGTTTATTACCGCACGGTATTCTACAACCAAATGTTTGTTAATTAACAAACGCTTGGCGTAATGTACGACTGCAGCCATACATAAGTGATAAAGTGCAGTATTGCTAACTTGTGATACCACGTGTTTATGAATATAGCCCCTAGTGTCTAGCACCAATAGACTATTGAAGATCACACAGTCAGACAAAAATTTTCACATTTCATGTTGCTTTTTATACCTCACAAGTAAAAATTGAGCTGATATTTTTGACCCCATCGGGCAAAACATTGGCCACGATTGTTATTAATAAGCACGGTACACATATGTACTCTAAATCAAGTCGCTCTTTGAATTTCACCACTCATAGATTGGAGTCCAGACCTGGATGTTCATAAAAACAAATTTTAATTTCACATACTGTATATTAAAAACATGTTGAGCAGGCTTGGAAGAATAAGGGTCAGTATCAAAATGTATGATGACATTTAGGTGAACCCTTTCACTACAGAGTGATAAAAGGTATGTGGAGATTTTGAGGCAGGAGATCAGGGCTGCATTGTTGTGTGTTACAACCCTAACAAGATTGACTTATATTTTAATACATATCACCGTTTTCTTAGATGTTCAGGCGATGTACCGAGAGCCGGTATCAGCTATAGTGTCTTAAAGTCACATTAACCAATGTACCAAGCGTTAACGTGATTTTAAGACAATAACTACGGCAGTTGCAACATTACGCAAAATTTGTGTCATGCAACTGCCACAACCAATGGACTGAGATATTAACGCGCTCTTTAAGACATAATCTGAACGCTAGCAGATAGCTGGTGGTAAAGATTTGCAATAGGCAAACTCCATTCGCAATGCGCTGAGAGCCACTATCAGCTCAGTGCATGCCTAAAGGGGCAATAGAGGGCAATAGCGACTCTCGGGACATAGCCCCTATAGAATTCACCGTTTTATAAGCATTGCAATATTCCCATTACTTAAAATTTAAAGGACAACTCCAGTTTGAAATGAAAACTTAAATACAAGTAAATCATCCCCCAAAACCCTAAACGGTAATAGTTTGAAATGTGAAATATATAAGTCTAACCTGAAATCCAGCGCAATGTCCTGTTGCCCTGTTTTGCTTCCTGGTTCTTCCAGTTAGCAACTGTCAGTTATGGATTTGGCAGTTGACATCACACGCCAAATGCTGAATGTTAATCCCCTGTCTGCCTCTCTGAGCATGCCCAGGCTCAGTACAGGCTCAGTACAGGTTCTAAATTGCTCAGTTTCCATGAGGCATCCAGAAGCATAGCAGGCATACAGTAATGAATCATAAGACAAACTATGATAATCAGCATATTTTAAAGGCCATATTTCTAAAAGATGTCTTATCAGGGGGAGTCTCTTTTAAGAATTTTTTTTGTGTGCAGTTAAGAATAAATGAAAGCTCCCAAAGACTTAGATTGCCCCAAAACATTAAAGCCTGTGTTATTACGCATGAAATCACTCTCTGCCAAAGCAGTGGTTTCTTTAAGGCAGCAGAGGATAATAAATATGATTAACAGCTTGACTAGCGTTTCTCACCCTATCTGTTCTTATAATTTTTCTATATTTTAGCTCATGTTACAGGCTGTGAGTTGGAACAATGATAATGCGCTTTAATAAACAGAGCTACACCCGCATGCTTGCTCATCTTGAGCAATGCATGCCAGTTAGAATGTAAGATTACTTCAAAGATTATTAACATGACATATAATCATTTTTTTATTAGTACATTATTTCAGCTTCTGTAGTGAGGTCACACCAGTGCTGTTAAGTACTGTAATCTGCTAATGGCATAAACCTCTCTCTAGGCATGTGGTTGTTTGCTAAGTACATGATTTAACTTAAATTTTAGAAATTACTTTATATACAATGACACAACCTTGTTTCAAATTCTTTTATACAACTTCCAGTAAAAATCAATCCTGGAAACAACCATTACCATGTTTACAGCATTGAAGGGAATGTCCTCCCTCCATGCAGTCAATCAATGCTGTGATTGCTGAGATCACAACCAATGATTGACTGCAGTTAACTGTTTCTACTCTACACATGCTCAAGCTTAAAAAAGCTTATTGAGCAGAGAGAAGAGGCAGATAACTTTTGCCAGAAAGGAATAGAATATCATTAAAGGATAAGTCACCAAAAAGATACTGTTTTCTCAAATATTGTCCCCTAAGCAGAGATCACAGTACTTACCAATAGCAATGCTGCTGTGCCTCTTTTGTCAGTTTCCCTGTGATCCTCACTTCCTCACCCACCCTTGTGCACAAGCGCGACTGATTTGGCAACAACTACTACAAACCCCCTAAGTTTTACTGATCAATGGGGTCATATAGACACACTGCTACATGGAAAGTTGGGTTGGATATCCTTCCATGAGGTGGACTGATTACGTTTGGATGTTTTATTTGTCATCATTGCATGTCCTATCTCTTCTATCCGGACACTTCTCAACCACGCCCCCTTAACCCTATCTCCTCTTTTCTCATTCCTCATCTCTCCTCTTCTTCATATCAGCCCTAATTTCTATCTAACTTGTCCCTATCTACTGGTACTTTCCCCTCCTCATTTAAACACACCCATGGTATCCTCTATACGTTAGAAACCCTCTCTGGACCCATGGGCTCTTTCCAGTTACTGGCCTGAATTCCTCTCCCTTTGCTTCTAAACTGATGGAAAGACATGTCTATGCTGACCTGGTTCACAACCTTTCAACTAACTTTTCTTTCATCACTTCCAGTCAGGTTCCTACCCTAAACACTCCACAGAAACTATTCTCACTAAGGCGACCAATGACCTACTAAGTGCTTAATCTAAAGGTCACTACTATTTCAATATCCTATAAATCTAATACAGCCCCTTCATGCACCTCAGAGCTGATCCACAGATACCATCCAGGTGTAACCTTCGCTCAGCAAAATGATCTTCTCCTCTCATCCACCCTTATCACCTCTTCCTATTCCCGCATTCAGAATTTTGCTTGTGCTTCCCCTTTACTGTCATTCACCATCCCTTAAAGGAGAACTAAACCTAATTTATTACTCCAGAATCTGAAAACAACCCCCTAAAAACACCAATAAACTATAAAGACACTTTATAAACTCTGTTAAAGTAAATCAAAGCCTGTTAAGAACTGGATGAAGTATTGTGTGTATGTGCAGTGTCAGACCACCACCTCACATGCTTCCTTGCTTTATCTGTCGTAAAAGGATTGGCTAGATATTATTAATGGGTGTGACCAACTGTAACAAGTTGTGCCATAGCTAAGGACCGAGCATGTGGCAGACATAATGGTCGTTGACCAAACTGTTGATACTAGAATGTGAGAAGTAAGACACACAAACAATCTTATTTAGGTAAATTTCCCAGCGCCTGATTCAAATGAGAGGTAAGACACAGATTACTGGTTTTATACTGGTGTTCTGCCTTCTGGTTCAGTGTTGTTCTGTGGCTTTAGTTGCCCTTTAATATCTTCATATTAACCTCAAAACCCACCTCTTCAGGAAGAATATAATGTGGATAGAAATTACCCATCTCAGTAACCCAACATGATGCAACCCGTTGTTAACAGAATTTACTGACAATCTATTTATGTTCCACCAATTCACATCACCTAAGGCTGGGTACACACAGACACACCCAGCTATTCACACAGGCAGAGCAGTTGGCCGGGACAAATCATTGTCGGTCACAGCGAAAATCACCCAGGCCGACAGTTTGCCATGACGTCATGTGGTCCATGGGAGACCGCGCATTAACTGTGATCTATTGCTAATGATATTTCAATGATAGGAGCAGCCTCCTGATTATGTTATTTTAATGATAGGATCAGCCCCCTGATTATGGTATTAATAATAGAAGCAGCCTCCTGATTTGTTGTATTTCAATGATAGCAGCAACCTCATGATTATGGTTTTCAATGATAGAAGCAGCCTCCTGATTTTGGAATTTCAATGATGGAGCAGCCTCCTGGTTATTGTATTTCCATGATACATCTTTTGGTTATGGAATTTCAATGATAGGAGCAGCCTCCTGATTATAGAATTTAAGCAGCGCCTGATTATTATATTTAAAGAGAGGTGCAGACTCCTGATTATAATATTTTAAAGAGAAGAACAGCCTCTGATTATTGTTTTTAATGAGAAAGCAGCCTCATGATAATTGTATTTCAATAAGAGGTGCATCCTCCTGATTATATATATTCAATGATAGACAGATGCCTAATTATTGTATTTTAATGAGAGGTGCAGCCTCCTGCTTATTGTATTTTTAAACAGAGGAACAGCCTCCTGATTATTGTATTTTAATGAGAGAGCAGCCTCCCGGTTATGTATTTTAATGAGAGGTGCCCCTTCTGATTATTGTATTTCAATAAGAGGAGTAGCCTCCTAATTATGTATTCAATGAGAGAGGAAGCCTCCTAATTATTGTTATCCAGTGAGAGAAGCAGCTCCCTGATTAGTATTTCAATGAGAGAGCAGCCTCCGATTATGTATTTCAATGAGAGGAGCAGCCTCCTGATTATTGTATTTCAATGAGAGGAGCTGCCTCTGATGACTGTATTTGAATGAGAGAGCCGACTCCGATACTGTATTTCCAGTGAGAGGAGTAGCCTCCCGATTATTGTATTCAGTGAGAAGAGCGCTCCTGATTACTGTATTTGAATAGGAGGGCAGCCTCCGATTACTGTATTTGAATGAGAGGAGCAGACTCCTGATTGTATCGATTTCAGTGAGAGGTGCAGCCTCCTGATATATACAATAATCAGGAGGCTGCTCCTCTCACTGAAATACAATAATCAGAAGGCTGCACCTCTCACTGAAATACAGTAATCAGGAGTCTGCTCCTCTAAAAAATGTTGTTTTGAGCGTAGGCTTCCAACATTTATGGATCTGACAAAACTTTTGCAATTTCATTGAAAAGTCACAAATTATAATTCGTTGTCAAAAGTGAAAATATATTGTTGAAATATGTTGTCGAAATTCAAAATTCTGTGTTAAAATTTGATTTAGAAAATTAATAAATTTCGCTTTTATTGATGCCAATAGGTTTGGCTAAAATATTTTTCTGTGGAATCTAAACACAATCCACAGAACCCCCATCAAAATGAAAATCTCCATTACGTTCATATATAAAAGGTGGTAACCATGGGGCTAATATCACGGTGGGCCTCTGGGGATGTGACCTGCGTACCGGCCAGCAGATTCCTTTAAAAAAAATGCAGATTTCAAATTGTCACAGTGCCCCAGTGACCAATCCAACCCCAAACCAGACAGCTCCATCCTAATGTGGTGCACATAATGTCAGTTTTACTGTCCATCAGTTGGTCTGTTGATGTTGTGTTTTTAAAAAATTGTTTTTATTTTGTTAGTTTACATCGATGGGGGCTCCAGAAAAAAATTTAACCATTGGCTAATATTACTTCATATTTTTATTAGTAGATTAAAAAAAAGGTAACCCTTTTATTTAAAATACCCTTATATTTAACTATATATCAGATTGCTTAGACGTGTGCAAATAATGTATTTGGACATTACATTTGCACACATGTTAGGCTTCATTTCATTTTTATGAATAGCAGTACAGTTCTGAATACCATGGGGAATATATGTAAATCATCCAAATGTGTTATTAGTATTTATCATGAAAATGTTTTCTTAGAAATTGCATTTGGATGGGTTTTCATTTTTGTTTTTCTGATAGAAAAACAAAAACTGAATTTCTTTTTTATTTTCTACTGTACTTTGACAGGATTTCCATATGGTGACATTTTCAACAGGAATTCCTATTATAGGAAAACAGGACAGTAAATAATTTAAAGAATCTGTGGGTGTAACAGTTTATTTATTCCAACATTAAACCCAACATTGGCGTTTCTATCAGATACTGTATTTACTTTTTCACATTCATCAAAAAAATTTTTTGAAAGATAATTTATCGAAACTTTTCAAAACAGTTATTAAATGAAGCTAAAAATAAATAGCAATGGTGTCACAGAACCAAAATATGGCTTTTTTAAATCATCGTAACTGTTTTGTTTTATTTTATCAAAGTATCTATGAATATACTTTACGTCTAGTATTTCTTTCTACGTTTTGTTAAATACTATGGATTTTCCTACTTTAGACAAAAGCTTTCTGATCTCAGGACTATGATCCTACCTTATCAAGGTTTTCACACAATATATGACATTGCCAACACGTATTTTCAATGACTTTATGGATGTTGGTAAGTTTTCTCAGATTCAGTAATAGCAAAATGAGCAGAAAACCTTCATGCCTCATAAATCAGATCAATCGTTCTGAGGCAATTCATCAAAAAACACTTAGCAGGTCAGCAACCCAGCAGAGCCAATACAATATCCGAGTCTCTGCTGACCTGATTTACTCACCTGAGCTCAGGCACAGATTGTGGCCAGGGAGGATGTCTTAAAGACTTTAGTGAGATCCATCGATTCACAAAATAATAAAACCCTTCTAGCAACAATGACAGTTTTGATGTTCTATGGGTTTGAATATCACGGTTTTGGTTACAGAACTATAAATCTTGTATTAAAAAATCATGGACACTTTTGTGCTTGTTTGACCCTTTAAATCGCAAAAACTTGAAGAACTTTTGTAATGAGACATGGAGTATGTACTTTCATAAATAGCTCAGTATGTTTGTATGCAGAATATGTTTAGACTAATGCATTAAAAGGTGCAAAACTTTCCATGTGTTATTAATCTGCACCCTGTAAACCCGGTAAAAAGCCAACAGCTGATTGGTAGCTGGACAGTAATAGCACAGGAAAACGTATGTACTTTTTATTGCATCAGCCCTTAAAAGCTAAAACCAGTGACTTATTAGTTATCTGCCATTTCAAAACGCTGGAAGACAACATGCAGTTCAAAGCTTGATTTTACTTTAGGGATACTGACATAGTAAACTCACTAAATGGCTATTTCTGCTTTTTAATATGCAAAATGTTAAAAGAACTCTTCAAATCTGCGAAAAAGATGCTTACATTTTATTTTATCCAGAATATAAATATGGTAAAGTTTTAGGCAAACAGTGCCCTTTGGTGGCTTATCTAGTTTTCTTTATCCATTGCCTAAAATGTATTCACCAAATCCAGCAACCAGGAGCATTGCAAACAAACCCAAGGTGGTACCCAAAGATGCACCAGAGATATTTTAGGATCTGTTCAGTGTAGGAGACCCTTGGCTATTTGAAATACATGAGATGTTGGGTATAAGGTTCTCTATCTGAGTACGTTGTTCTTCTTTTGTGGCCCACCCAGGTTAGCAGAAAGCCAACCAGCATATACAGGGCAATGTAATAAAGTTCTTATCGTTAAAAATGGTGCTAATTTTGTCCCAACCAATCAGATATTAGCTTTCAAATAATAAATAAACATCTGATTGGTTGGGGCAAAAATTAGAAACCATTTTAATGATAAGAAAACTTTATTACAACAATTTTATTGCCCTGAAAGTGTCTTTCTGATCTGCTGTTCCTTAAAATCCCAGGATTTTTTTCAAAAGGTGGAAGAAACGTGGTTTGTGCAACCTTGATCAAATGAGTTCCAGTGAGGATGATTGACATTGAAGAAAAATAGATTGTTAGCATAATGCCTTGAATTACCAAGTTTTATAATTTAGAACTGTTTTGATGTCTACCTTTTTCATTTATGTATAAATGTGAATTGTAAGAAAATGATAATACATTATATAATAAGTAAACAGCCAACAAGCGAAAGACAATTTACAATATTGCTCAGCAGAACTGCATCACTGAATTCTATCGTGTCCTGGTAGATGCGATTTTACATCTGTATCATTACTGCATATATATGATGGGGCATGCAGAAATTAAACTACCATGTAGTTTCAGTAATAGGATCTTCTGTATTGAAATATTAAAATATATTCAATTTTTAGGATACCTATGTTAAGGAGATATATTCTGTTTGCATTAGTGGGAATGCCTGAACACACTGACTTCAATGCCCTGGCAAATTGAAACTGTAAATAACAAACTTAAGTGGGTCAGATGAGAGGAGACACTGTTGCTAAAGAGAAGGATCAAAGATAATCTATTCCTCAATGCATTAATATTAAATCTCATGTAGGGATACAGATCTAATGCACATAAGAGAACAAGTATGTAAACGTTTGGCAGATGTCAATATTATGTTATTTTCTTCAGTAATTCCTTAAAGGGTAGTACACTGTAAAATATTTTTTTTATTTTTTAATTGCCCATTAGTGGAAACTATAATTCATCCCAACTATCACTGTACCATTTTTTGTTGATCTGCCCCCTATTTGATTAGATATCCAATCTGAAACATCTTAGTTTTAGCATTTCTGTAAGCAGTTTGCTGTAGCTGGAATGGTTTGACAGTTGGTGTGCTGTATGCAGTTTTTGTCAGTTGGTAGTGAGAAAATAGTCAGGTCAGTGGTCAGAGCCTGAGCAAAACAAGTATGTATTGAAGGCATGCAGCAACACAAAAACCTCAGAGTAAGTGCTACTTACATGTATTTATTTATTGATAAGATGACGCAAAGTCATTTTTCAGTATACATACACTTTAAAGGGGTAATCTTTCCCTGAAAATTGTTTGCCAGAAGACCACAATAATTTATTCCTAAAATGAACACCTTTATTATTCATGTAAAATGTAAGAGTTATACTCAACAGGCTTAAAATATATCCACCTACCTGTGTTTAACACTGTTGATTGCCACCATTTAACAGCTTTGAATATCCATTAAAGGCTGTAATAAGTGATGCACTAGCTGGCTGGCCTCCTAAAGTTGCTGCCAGCAGCCGCCCACAGTCATCAGGTGGCCTATGTCACAGCCAATGATTGACGTGGCTTCCCTATGCACACTGGATATGCTGGAGGTTGTTAATTGGAAGCTCTATGGTGCAATGCCTCAGATAAACTAATTGTATGAAATATGTATAAAATAAAATGTTAGTAAATTTAAAGGCTTTTAAATTTAACAAGCATACTAGTCATTTCTTGTTTGTTCTTACCTGTGAACAGCGTTTCATCCTTGTTTCCTAGCACAGCAGCATAGCTAACAGGAGTTAATTGCATTATCATGGACTAAGGCCCCAATTGGAATACACGTGCTGCAAACTAGGATGAGTTAAATTCAAGGCCCTAAAACACAGGTCAAGATGGAAATTTCCTGCTGACACACGGTGGAATCAAGTTGACAAATACATATTTTATATTTTATTGCTGCTTTATTTTCAAAGTGCTCTATAATTTTATTTTTGGCAGTTGTTTCTGTCTCCAGAAACACCAGACCTGGACCAGTGCCACACTGCAGTCTGAAGGAATATTCAGCCTGCTACTCTGTTGCCCCACACGCCTCTGCTGCAATTAGAAAGATGTCTTCCTCATCTCTTGGCTCTATTCACTCCAAATCGTCTGGTTTTGGCAGAACGAGATAGGCTGCACTTAAGATGCACTTTATTGTATGCATCTAATGCATATCCACCTGATGTGCCTATACATCCTCCTTCTATTTGCCATTCTTACCATTTGAGTTATACTTAAAGTTAACATTTAGATGTTTTTGATTTGCTGATTTTCAATCTACGTATTGTCAAATAGTATTGGCTACTATAAACTGAACAGACATTAGATGTCAGATGCCAGCAAATGACCATTTCGAACTACGATCTAACGTTTACATGCTCTTCCGACATCAAGTTATGGTCAGCTGTCAGATTGCTTAACGATGTTCAGGAATTGACCCTATTGTTCTCCCATAGCTGAGTGCTCTGGGCCACTTCCCCCTCCATTCTCATTCAAAAAGAGCAGGCTATTCGGTCAGTGAAAGCAGCCAGTCTGTACAGGGATCTTTAGATAATTATTTGGAACGATCGTTCCAAAGACAGTTTTCTTGTATGTCATACTTAGCATTAGGACAAACTGTTGTAGGCATAACAGTGCTGTGACACTAATACTATAAAAGAAAACTATTTTTATATAAAAAACTATAGACAAACATCATGTACAAATTGGTTAATCTTAGTCTGTGTACACGTGGGGAATATTATTCTTGTTCCAGGAGATTCTGGTTATCTACTCGTAATATTCCTTTACACCAAGATTCTTCTTAACTAGGTCCCAAATTCATAGGTCCTATAATGTACTATACATTATACTATAAGGTAACATTACCTTATACAATGAAAACACTTCAATGCTTTTAAAACCTGCCAAAAAATCTGAAATAATAGGAATACCCCACCTACTATTGTTATTCAAGAAACGACTTGAATTTGTTTGGAAAATCTTAGACTCCTGGTTTACAGGCTTTCTTCAATCGTATTTGACTGGGAGGGTTATGGTATTTTCTTTATCAACCTACTACTTTATTATGCTGACCTTACAGCTGCCCTTGTTTTCAGGGGAGGGTGGGGCTTCTTAAACAGCACATTGTGTGACTGTCACACTCTGTTCCTACAAGCCTATAAATTAGAATATAAATTTCTCCCTAATTAAAATAAAAGATTTTAGTCACCAGGCATTTCATAACTATATATACACATAGTACAGTTTGAGCAGAGACCCCAAGTGTACCCTCAAGCAAGTTTCTTTAGTTACCTCTCCAGCTCCCTCCTAATGCCTTCACCAGTTCAGCTTGGAGGAACTTTGTTTGGTACTCCAGCTAAATTTAGCCTCTCTTATCCTCGATTTCTACTCTAGTGGTCTCCTCTTTACTCTAGCCCAAGATATCCCTTGAGTTCCATTCTCTCAGGAAAGCTCCTCCTTCTGCGGTACTTATCCTTTCTAGTAACAAGGGAGCTCTTTGCAAGTGATAAAAAAACAAACAATTAAAGGGCATGTTCACCCTTAAAACAAAACTGGTCTATTGTCAGTCACATGCCCTCAACTGATATGTTTTGCACTTTATTACCTGCATTACTAACCAGATGTTAAGGATAATTATTGTCTATGTCCATATGGTTTCTGCTACAAACAGCCTGCTAAACCCTGGATAAATAAAAGTAGGTTAGGACCCAGTTAATAAAGCAACCTTGACATGGTGACTGGGTTTAAAATAATTTGGCCAACTTATGAACTAATTGCTTTTATTTATCCAGGGTTTTTGAAGCAGCAAACCTTATAGAGATAGCCAATACTGTATACAATTAGAATTGTTTGTGCACTAGAATTCTATTTATAATGGCATGTTGGTGACAGAAATATTTTAGTAAACAAAAGACCAGGAAGATTTTCCAATGTTGAAGATCAAATAAGGATGTTAAGTGTAGGAAAAGAGAGGGCAAGGAGAGAGCAGAGTTATCCTGTGAAATTTAGGTCACCCAGAATTAAAGAGGGCATTCATGGGCATTGAAGGACCTTTATTGGACATTCAATTACGGTATTCGTAAATTTTTTTGTTCTTTAAATTCTCAGGAAGTGATTTGCATTGTTAGTTTGAGGCTACGTTTTTGCAGTTAATAATTGGTTAATCTTGTATAGCCACTGAGTTTCCTTGATGATATAGGTTTGTTAGTTATGTACTGATGTGTGGGTCTTTGTCAATCCTTTTCACATTAGAGCAATGTATATTTTAGTCATTGATCCTTACAACATATTTGCAGTTAATCCAGAAATTTTGAATGCTATAGAATAACATTAGTGAAGATAATAAAATCGCCACGTCCAACCTCAATGGATTTTGCTAGTAGAATCAGTCTCAACAGCAAAATGTTAGTAATACAAATAATGTGATAAATAAATTATTAAATCAATCACCAACAGGGAGATTAATAAAAGTTCTTATCGTTTAAAATGGTGCTAATTTTCCCCAACCAATCAGAACATATGTAACATTTGAAAGCTAACATCTGATTGGTTGGGGCAAATTAGCACCATTTTAAACAATAAGAACTTTTATTGAATAACCCCCCCAAGTGATTTCTAGTATTTATTGTACATATTGATAGTAATTCATTATAAGAGAGACTTTTTATCAAACCGTTTCTCTGCATGCACCAATGTTTGCTGATTCAGGTCTGTACAATTAGAGAATGCAAATAAGAAATCCAGATATGCTTTAACATCAATACATTACTGCAGTAATCTAAGGCTCCTCTCATTGAAATACAATAATCAGGAGGTTGCCTTCATTCAAATACAGTAATCAGGAGGCTGCTCCTCTCATTGAAATACATATTCAGGAGGCTGCTCCTCTCATTCAAATACAGTAATCAGTAGGCTGGTCCTCTCACTGGAATACAATAATCAGGAGGCTGCACCTCTCATTGAAATACAATAATCAGGAGGCTGCTCCTCTCATTCAAATACAGTAATCAGGAGGCTGCTGCCTCTCACTGAAATACAATAATCAGGAGGCTGTACTCTCATTGAAATACAATAATCAGGAGGCTGCACCTCTCATTGAATACAATAATTAGGAGGCTACTTCTCATTGAAATACATATAGGAGGTTGCTCTCTCTTTCAATACAGTATCAGGAGGTGCTCCCTCACTGAAATACAATAATCAGGAGGCTGTTCCTCTCATTGAAATACAATAATCAGGAGGCTGCACCTCTCATTCAAATACAGTAATCAGGAGGCTGCTCCTCTCATGAAATACAATATTAGGAGGCTGCTCCTCTCATTCAAATACAGTAATCAGGAGGCTGCTCCTCCACTGATATACAATAATCGGAGGCTGCTCCTCTCATTGAAATAAAATTATCAGGAGGCTGCACCTCTCATTGAAATACAGTAATCAGGAGGCTGCTCCTCTCATTCAAATACAGTAATCAGGAGGCTGCTCCTCTCATTCAAATACAGTATCAGGAGGCTGCTCCTCTCATTGAAATACAATAATCAGGAGGCTGCTCCTCTCATTGAAACACAATAATCAGGAGGCTGCTCTCTCATTGAAATACAGTAATCAGGAGGCTGGTCCTCTCACGGATACAATAATCAGGAGGCTTCACCTCTCATGAAATACAATATTAGGAGGCTGCTCCTCTCATTCAAACAGTATCAGGAGGCTGCTCCTCTCACTGAAATACAATAATCGGAGGAGCTACCTCTCATTGAAATACAATAATCAGGAGGCGCACCTCTCATTGAAATACAATAATTAGGAGGCTACTTCTCTCATTGAAATACAATAATCAGGAGGTTGCTCCTCTCATTCAAATACAGTAATCAGGAGGCTGCTCCCTCACTGAAATACAATAATAGGAGCTGTTCCTCTCATTGAAATACAATAATTAGGAGGCTGCACCTCTCATTCAAATACAGTAATCAGGAGGCTGCTCCTCTCATTGAAATACAGTAATCAAGAGGCTTCTCCTCTCACGGAATCCAATGATCAGGAGGCTGCACCTCTCACTGAAATACAATAATCAGGAGGACATCCTCTCATTGAAATACAATAATAGGAGGCTGCTCCTTTATTCAAATACAGTAATCAGGAGGCTGCTCCTCTCACTGGAATCAATAATCAGGAGGCTGCACCTCTATTGAAATACAATTATCAGGAGGCTGCTCCTCTCACTGAAAACAATAATCAGGAGGCTGCACCTCTCACTGAAAACAGTAATCAGGAGTCTGCTCCTCTCATTCAAATACAGTAATCAGGAGGCTGCTCTCCCATTCAAATACAGTAATCAGGAGGCTACTCCTCTCACTGAAATACAATAATCAGGGGGCTACTCTCTACTGAAATACAATAATCAGGAGGCGCTCCTCTCACTGGAATCCAATAATCAGGAGGCTGTACCTCTCATTGAAATATAGTAACCAGGAGTCTGCTCCTCTCATTGAAATACAATAATCACAAGGCTGCTCCTCTCATTGAAAAATAATAATCAGGAGGCTGTTTCTCTCACTGGAATACAATAATCAGAGGCTGCAACTCTCATTGAAATACAATAATCAGGAGGCTGCTCCTCTCACTGAAATACAATAATCAG
>JAACNH010003817.1:0-26963 GCA_019447015.1 Hymenochirus boettgeri
AAGGAGTGCAAAATGGGAGTCAGAATAGTTGAAAGTTCTAATGAAAATACAATTAATATGACAAATGGTGTGAGAACTTAGTGTAAAACATGTAGCAATGTGTGGGAACGCTTGGGAAGGTGTAAAAGTGGAGTCTGAGTGAAGCCCGTTCTGATGAAGGGAAAGAGGGAAAAAGGGGAAAAGGGAAAGGAGGGAGGGGGGGGGAAGAGTGTGGCCATGTGGACATTCAAAAAATCATAGGTATTTCCTCATCACTCTGCGGAAGGCTAATTGTATCGAGGGACATCGGGGTTCAGAAGGGGGAAAAAGGGGGGGAGGCCATAGTACCATTTAGCATTTGGTATACGACATACAACCCGCAAGGGAAAGAGGGATTCTAGTGGCTCGGGGCGTAAGCTAGTGTGAGGTGAGCTTCCAATTGACGTCCTTTACTCGTAGAGTTTTGATTGTCGAGTCTAGAGTACAACGATTAGTACTTTTACTTGTGGATTAGATGCTCTTGCGTATAGGTTTTAAAAAATGGTGTCCTACTGGACACGAAATGAGGGTAAAGGCGGATGTGGCGGTATAGCAGGGAGGTCAAGCAGGTGATAAATATGGCGGACCTAAAGGATACAACGAATAGAGAGGACATTAATTCTCGCGGATTCTTACTCGCAAGTACTAGGTTGTATTGACATAGGCACACTTACTGAGCGCGAAAGCTATAAAAAATCACTGCTCGCGTATATGTTTTAATGACCCTTTCACTCACGGATAATCGATTCGTCGCAGTATAGGATAAGAACATAGAGCATTTTAAAGCACATTCAAAACGGTCAGACATTCAAATATGGTTAATCAGGAAGGTCCATAAAATATTAATTCAAATCCGAAAATATCGAGAGGGGGGAGAAGAAAATCCGAGCACAGGTATTTCAAGCATCAAAACCACTCACGTAGATATGAATTGCATTATACAGGTAATATCAAAACAGTACGTCACAATATATATACTAGGAAGATATCTCGAAAAGGGAGATCTCCAATAAAAGTTCTTTTTGTTCACAAATGGTGCTAATTTTGTGTGCACGCAGGGGAATCACCCAACACGCATATTTAGCTTCAAATGTTCAATAACATCTGGGGTTATGGATTGGTGGGCAAAATAATTAGCACATTTTATAATAACAAGAAGACACGGTTTTGACTTGACACTCCCTGTCTGTCTTGTTTAATCTGTTTGCCTATTGCTCTAGACAAGTAATCTTCTTATCACTGAGTAATTGTACTGTACTCGTGTCAGTCGTCAAATAGGGTTTGTAAAAAAAAGAGATAAAAAGGGAAGAAAAAAAAAAAGAACAATAGAAAAAAAAAGAAAGGGAGGGGAGGGGAAAGGGGGGGAAAGGCAAAAGGACTACCTAATAGGGCACCAATATCTGGCAGTTTTGACTTGAACCTGGTTACGGGTCTAAACCGAAAATCAAACATCAATTGTCTAACTTTCATTAACTTTGGATCAGAAAATTTTAAAACAAACGAAGAAGTTTGGAGGGTGTAATTGGGGTACCAAAGTATTTAACGAATTTCTCATCCAAGTCCAACTGGCACCAAGAATTCCATTGAGACAAACCACCACAATGGAATGAAGGGAGACCAAAACAAAAATTAAACAGGAAGGAGAAGTGTGGTGCATGTCTTCTCAGGGGAGCCAGATTATTGTCCGGTTTATCGGCTAGTTTTGTCTAAAGGTAATACAGTGTGACCAAAGTGTAGTCCCTGTGCTGTGTGCAAAGCAACTTTGAAAAAATCAACACACAGGAGCATAAAGGTATATCACTTAAGGGAAGCAAAACAAGACTTACACAAAAACAATGTTTGGCCGACGTACTGACGAACAAAAAAGGGAAGCGCTAATGTTAACTTGAGCTATTAAACCAAAGGGGGAGAAAAAGTTCAGTACTATTAGAAAAGAAAAAACGGATCTCTGGCCCAAAAGCAGATAGAGCTGGTGTTAAAGACTCACAAAACAAACACCTGTCACAATGCACGGAGAGACACTATCAGCTCAGTGCATTATTTAAAGGGGGCAATAGAGAGCGTTAGCGACTGTCGGTACATAGCCCTTAAGTTTCTAAAAGAAAAATTTTTTTGCTAATAAAGTTTCAAGAGTTTTCTGCATAGCATACCATTTAGGAATGTTATTTTGATGATTCAAAGAGAGCTGCTCCATTTAAAAAAAATAATAAATGTAGTCATGATTAACCTTAATGGAATTAATATACAGAATGTAGGCCTTGGTATTATGGTTGCAGGCTTTACAATGTTTTTATGGGACCTTGTTTTGTGCTTCCTACAGACGAATTTATAAACTGTCCTCAAGCTTCTTCTTAATAGAACTCAGAGCATCATGGAAAAATTGATGAAAAAGTATATGTTAAACATAGGAAAATGTCAAATTTGCATTAATTTCAGTGACCCAACAATGTTTACCTTGGAGCAAGTTTCATATTTCTTTGACATTGCAGATTGGGTATAAGTGACTCATTTCGCATATCTGAGCAGCACTATGTCACAATGGTATTCTTAGAGTTGTTTGAAAAAATCAAAAGATAAACACACTGTCAGAGATGGCAAAAGCTTGATAGTATTTGACAGTTATAGTTTCTCTTTGCAGTTGACTAGCTGTTGCAGTTGGTAAAGACAAACAATGCCTTAGCTTTAGTAAAAATGAATATATAAATAATTCTTATGTAATGTGCCCTCTACTTGTCAGTATTAAGCAATGTACCCACATACCCAAGAGGGCAAAAGGAAGAGGTTATTATTTTGTAGTTGGCAGTTAAGATATTTGATTATGAAAACTATAATTATTGTTAAGTATAGAACAAAAGTCCAATCTTAGTATAGGTAGAAGAACAGAATTTTAACCAGTCTTGCTAATAAAATGGCCATTTAAAGGGCATGTCCCCCCAAACAAAACTAAATTTAACTACTGGCCCCACTCTGTAGTGTAATGAATCCTTACCTTTCATTCCAGCTTTAAAGGACAAGTCACGCCCAAATGAAAACTTACATACAGGTAAATCACCCCCAAAAACCTAAATGGTAATAGTTTGAAACCTGAAATATATAACCTAAAATCCTGCACAATGTCCTGTTTCCCCTGTTTTCTGCTTCCTGTCTTCCAGTTAGCAACTGTCAGTTATGGATTGACAGTTGACATCACAGCCAATGCCTGAACGTTAATCCCCTGTCTGCCTCTTCTGAGCATGCCCAGGCTCAGTACAGGCTAAGTACAGTTCAGTACAGTTTTCTAAATTGCTCAGTTTCCATGAGGCATCCAGACGCATAGCAGGCACAGTATAAATTCATAGGACAAAGTATGATATATCAACATATTTTGAAGAGGCCATTTTTTCTAAAAGATGTTTCTTGGGGGTGGTGAGTTGTCCTTTAAATGGTTCTCCTGTAATGTCCCTCAAAGTCCGAAAACTGACCACCAGGAGCTTGCAGAGTCCATTCTCTCATCTGGGAGAATTTTGCCATGTGCACTGCAGCCCCCCCCTCCCTCTCCCTCCCATTTTGCTCTCCTCCCCCTAGCACAAAACCCTTTTTCTGTAGTGTATGGCTCCCTCCTCCAACCCCAAATAGTAATATTTGCAGTTCCATGCAACAGAGGGCCGTGACACCGGAGGAGAGAGACACGGTAAGTAATGATCGAGGGAGTTACTGCAATATTACTATAACGGTTGGGGCTGGGGGAGGGAGCCCTACACTACAAAAAAAATTTAAAAATGGGGTGGACATGCCCTTTAAAAGCCTAAAGGTTTGTATACACATAGGGGGTGTGCACCGGCCACAACCCCCGACACGACACATTCTGTGTGCGAATGTCTGTTTCAGCCAAGAATCACACGTGTGTATGCTTGTGAAGGTTCTCATTCATCCGGTCATGGTATTACTGTTGTATTCAATTAGATCAACTGGACTTGAAGTTTAGTCCTTGAAGACGTTCCGGCTTTCTCAATTCAGAAGACTTGTACAAGAATCTTTGGCAATTATGTACCCTGTAAAATCCCAATTAGCATATCACAGCCAAGTGTTAAGGGCGGGATTGGATAGTGGCTAAGGGGTGTTATAGGAACGCCCAGAGTAGGTGTCAAAACAGCATGCTAATTGGGATTTTACAGGGTACATAATTGCCAAAGATTCTTGTACAAGTCATTCTGAATTGAGAAAGCCAGTCGGATGACTAGCAAAACGTCTTCAAGAACTAAACTTCAAGTCCGTTGATCTAATTGAATACAACAGATACACACGTGTGTATGCGTTCGGTCGGGGCGTCATTCGATCCGCCTAAAGATTCCAAAAGTTCTTTATCCAGTTATTGTTGGTTTGGGCAGTGGGCAAAGATTACCCCATGTGGATTGCTTTCTTGGATGGCTTTTTAAACAGCTGCATAGAATAATGTGTAACATTTTAGGTGCATAGAAATCAATACATCAAGAAGAAAAATTGTCAAATGCAAAATCCTATCTACCTATCTCCCCAGTGAGCTTATCACATTAATCAAACTTCAAAATAACTTTCCTTATGTTATTATCTGTTGTGTGTTGCAGAAGTGAACACCTTGGATTACATTCCTATAGTTTATAGGAAACTAGTGGGTTTACTCCAGACAATACCACCACTTAACAGATTTGTAAGTTTAAAGGGGACACTTCAGGTGATTCCTGCACATTAGCTGCTAACCAGTTACTGACAGCCATTGGTAAGCAAAAAATAAACTTTAATAAAAAAAAAAAAAAAACAGATAGAGGCAGGGGGTTGTAGTGTTAAATCTAAAATGCCACCCAAAGGTTTATAATTTGAACAGGATAAGCACATGATACCAAGACTCATTATTAACTTAGTACTACTACTGCCTGTCCACTATGCTAGGGCAACTTGCAGCAAGCAAGACAGGATAAAGGAAGTTATAAATGGTGCAGCATGCATGAGCTCTGAGAATCCCTTTTATTTAAAGGGGAACTTAAGTCTCCAAACAACATTGTCCCAAAAAAAAGGCTCATTCACAAACATACAACAAGCTGTGTCAGAGCGTCTCGCTTTGAGACAAAGCTGCAGAGCGGCACTTCATATGTGGCCTTAAGAGGCAGCAATTGTATATGTCCAGTTTTTAAAAAATTAGAGGGAGGGAGCGCCGCATGCAGATCGGAAGAGGCGAAGCTTGTAAGCAGAGGAGGAGCGGATGGTCCGAGCAGTTGCCAGCGTATGTATCTACCCAGAGGCAGTGGAATTTAAAACCACTGCCTTTGCGAGCGTGAGTGGTGTGGGGGGCAGGGCAAGGTTTGGAGCATTGGTCCCTGTCCGGTGAACAGCTGTTGAAACTTGCAAGTGGCTAAGGTAGGAGGTTCTGGCCTATGGGGGGTCATTCTTGGGGTGGGGGTTGTGCCTGTGATTGAGGGGGCTGCTGGGCCTGGGGGTAGGGTTGCTGGGCCGGTGAGGGGGGTAAGGTTGCTGGGCCTCAGGCCTGTGAGAGGCTGCTGAGCCTGTGAGGGGTTAGGGTTGCTGGGCCTTTGAGGGGGGCTGCGGCCTGTGAGGGATTAGGGTTGCTAGGCCTGTGGGGGCTCTGGGCCTGTAGGGTGATGGGGCTGCTGGCCCTTGTTTGGGGGCCTTTTTCCATGGGACCCGCTGAACTTTTGGGGACTATCTTCTGTGGGATGTGGCTGAACTTTTGGGGGCTATCTTCCGTGGGACCAACTGAACTTCTCTGGACCATCTTCCGTGGGACGCTGCAGAACTTCTGGGGACCATCTTCCGTGAGTCGCCGCTGAACTTCTGGGGACCATCTCTCCGTGAACATCGTTAAACATCTGGGGACCATCTTCAGTGAGACGCCGCTGAACTTCTGGGGACCATGTTCTGTGAAACGCTGCAGAACTTCTGGGAACCATCTTCCGTGAGACGCTGCGGAATCTGTGTGCCAAACCTTATCAGAGTTTCTGCCAATGATTTTACCATTATTAAGAAGACCAACCATTTATTAGAGTTTGTGCCAATGGTGCCAACTGTTTATCAGAGTTTTTGCCAATGATTTTACCAGTATCTGTGTGAAAACTATTTATTATAGATTGCGCCAAGATTTTACCAAATTGGGTTGGCAACCATTTATTAGAGTTTGGGTGCCAACTCTTTTTAAGAGTTTGTTTCATGATTTTACCAGTATCTGTATGCCAACCATTTATTAGAGTCTGGGTGCCAACTCTTTATCAGAGTTTTGGCCAATGATTTTACCAGTATCTGTGTGCCAACCATTTATCAGAGTTTGTGTCACTGATTTTACCATTATCTGTATGCCAACCGTTTATTAGGTCTTTTGCCAACCATTTATCTGAGTTTGTGCAAATGATTTTACCAGATTTGTGTCTACCATTGTGTGTGGTGAGAGGGTGTATGTACAGTATGTGTGTGAGAGGGTGTATGTACAGTTTGTGTGAGAAGGGTGTATGTACAGTATGTGTGAGAGGGTTTTTATGTACAGTATGTGTGAGAGCTGTGTGTGAGAGTATGCATGAGAGTGTGTATGTCAGTGTATGTGAGAGTTGATACACTGCAGAGAGAATGAGACTGCAGAGGAGAGTGTGTGAGGGATAAAGGACAGAGACTGCAGGAGAGAGAAAGAATGTGGGAGATAAAATATGTATGGTACCTTTACTGTCTGTTCTCACTGTATGGGACATTTCACTGTCTGTTCTCATTGTATGGGACCTTTACGGTCTGCTCTCACTGTGTGGGACCTTTACTGACTGTTCTCACTGTGTGGGACCGTTACTGTCTGTTCTCACTGTGTGGGACCGTTACTGTCTGTTCTCACTGTGTGGACCTTTACTGTCTGTTCTCACGGTGGGGGACCTTTACTGTCTGTTCTCACTGTGTGGGACCTTTACGGTCTGTTCCCACTGTGAGGGACCTTTACTGTCTGTTCCCACTGAGAGGGACCTTTACTGTCTGTTCTCACTGTGTGGGACCTTTACTGTCTGCTCTCACTGTATGGGACCTTTACTGTCTGCTCTCACTGTGTGGGACCTTTACTGTCTGCTCTCACTGTATGGGACCTTTACTGTGTGCTCTCTGTGTGGGACTTACTGTCTGCTTTCACTGTCTGTTCTGACTGAATGGGACATTTACTATCTGTTCTCACAGTATGGGACCTTTACTGTCTGTTCTCCATGTGTGGACCTTTACTGTCTGTTCGCACTGTGTGGGCCTTTACTGTCTGTTCGCACTGGGGGCCTTTACTGTCTGTTCGCACGTGTGTGGGCCTTTACTGTCTGTTCGCACTGTGTGGGCCTTTACTGTCTGTTCGCACTGTGGGGGCCTTTACACCGTCTGTTCCACTGTGTGGGACCTTTACTGTCTGTTCCCACTGTGTGGGACCTTTACTGTCTGTCTCACTGTGTGGATCCTTTACTGTCTGTTCTCACTGTATAGGACCTTTCCTGTCTGCTCTCACTGTATGGGACCTTTACTGTCTGCTTTCACTGTATGGGAGCTTTACTGTCCTTCTCTCACTGTTGGGAGCTTTACTGTCTGTTCTCATGTTGGGACCTTTTACTCTCTGTTCTCATGGTTTGGGACCTTTCTGTCTGTTCCACTTATGGACCTTTACGGTCTGCTCTCACTGTGTGGGACCTTTACTGACTGTTCTCACTGTGTGGGACCTTTACTGTCTGTTCTCACTGTGTGGGACCTTTACTGTCTGTTCTCCTGTGTGGGACCTTACTCTGTCTTTCTCACTGTGTGGGACCTTTACTGTCTGTTCTCACTGTGTGGACCTTACTGTCGTTCCCACTGTGAGGGACCTTTACTGTCTGTTCCCACTGAGAGGGACCTTTACTGTCTGTTCTCACTGTGTGGGACCTTACTGTCTGCTCTCACTGTATGGGACCTTTACTGTCTTCTCTCACTGTGTGGGACCTTTACGTCTGCTCTCACTGTGATGGACCTTTACTGTGTGCTCTCACTGTGTGGGACCATTACTGTCTGCTTTCACTGTCTTTCTGACTAATGGGACATTCTATCTGTTCTCACAGTATGTGACCTTTACTGTCTGTTCTCACTGTGTGGGACCTTTACTGTCTGTTCGCACTGTGTGGCCTTTACTGTCTGTTTGCACTGTGTGGGGCCTTTACTGTCTGTTCTGACCGGACCTGTGTAGGGCCTTTACTGTCTGTTCGCACTGTGTGGGGCCTTTACTGTCTGTTTCGCACTGTGTGGGCCTTTACTGTCTTTTTCACTTGGGGACTTTACTGTCTGTCCCACTGTGTGGGACCTTTACTGTCTGTTCTCACTGTGGTGATCCTTTACTGTCTGTTCTCACTGTATAGGACCTTTACTGTCTGCTCTCACTGTATGGGACCTTAACTGTCTGCTTTCACTGTATGAGCTTTACTGTCTTCTCTCACTTGTGGGAGCTTTACTGTCTGTTCTCATGGTTTGGGACCTTTACTCTCTGTTCTCATGGTTTGGGACCTTTACTGTCTGTTCTCACTGTGTGGGCCCTTTACTGTCTGTTCTCACTGTGTGGGCCCTTTACTGTCTGTTCTCACTGAGTGGGACCTTTACTGTCTGTTCTCACTGTGTGGGTCCTTTACTGTCTGTTCTCACTGAGTGGGACCTTTACTGTCTGTTCTCACTGAGTGGGACCTTTACTGTCTGTTCTCACTGGTGGGACCTTTACTGTCCTGTTCTCACTGGTGTGTACTTTACGTCTGTTCTCACTGTGTGGGTCCTTTACTGTCTGTTCTCACTGTGTGGGACCTTTCTGTCTGTTCTCACTGGGTGGGACCTTTACTGTCTGTTCTCACTGTATGGGACCTTTACTGTCTGTTCTCACTGTGTGGGAACTTTACTGTCTTTTCTCAATGTGGGATCTTTAATGTCTTTTCTTACTGTCTGGGATCTTTACTGTCTGTTCTCACTATGTGGGACCTTACTGTCTGTTCTCCACTGTGTGGGACCTTTACTATCTGTTCTCACTGTGTGGGACCTTTACTGTCTGTTCCCACTATGTGGGACCTTTACTGTCTTTTCCCACTGTGTGGGCCTTAACAGTGAGAACAGACAGTAAAGGGCCCACACAGTGAGAACAGACAGTAAAGGGCCCACACAGTGAGAACAGACAGTAAAGGATGGCCCATTTATAATCTGATAAGGCAAACGGGCAACCAAAGAATCTATTTGTGTGTACCCAGCCTTAAATGAACATATTTTATAACAAAAGAAAGGTGATAGCTGTATTGGCTAACTGTGATGCTAATCATGGAAATTAGAGAATGTATAATATATTATATGATTCATATGTAATATAATACATGCATGTAATTAGTCATGAACCTCCTTCTGGGCTTGTTCAGTAGTAACCCATTTAGGAATCCTCCCCTGCACTTGCCACTGGAATAGTTGGAAATATCTGATGCCTCATCCCATTTCCTTTTTTTCCCAGGGATCTTTGCAGCTGTTTAAAAATGGTCAGATATGAATGTAGGAGTGAATTTCTAAGAGTAAAGGAAGGTAGAAAAAAACATGTGTTTTAATTTAACATTAAAGTTACTGCTTAAGTCATGTTTTACTGGTAGAGGTTTGTGTTATTTGATTAACTCAGCCAGCACAAACCAGCTTTGACATTCCAGATCCTTCAGTCCACAGCTGCCGCTGGCAAATGGCCGATCCCTCCCGCATTTGGCCAGAACTAAGCCTGATTCAGTACATTCTACTTCTTGTACGCCGGATAGGAATGCACAACAGACTGGAACACATACCACTTTATTTATTCATAGAGCATTTACAACAATAACAAATGTTTTCTTCCTTAATGTTGCAAACATATCCACTATCTTTTTATTTGTTTTATGGCTCACAAACCCCCCTACTAAAAAGAATAGATAACGGCCAAAAAATGAGATGCTGGAAGCAATTTGCTTGCGTTTGGGTCTGATTCACTATGACCAAAACTTAATACCCATGTTTTCTCTCTCAATGGTGTTTTAGATAACACACTTCCTTTTAGTAATTAACTGATTCTACCAATTTATAGAAAGAGACAGATTTATTTATTTCCCATAGCTTATTTTTCTATTTTTTGTGAAATGTAAGGAATAGGATATTATCAGAATCACTAAAGCCTGTGGTGCTTTTATGTCATTGGGGACTTCTAATCTCTTCGGGAGATTCCACCAGACCCACAAGCGCTCTGGCAATCTCCGTAGCGGATTTACCAGAGGCTGCACGACTCTGGGTGTATCCCACCTGCAGGTAAGTATTTCACACCATCTGTAAGCTGGCGTCAAATACTAATGTGCAACAGTCAGCCAGCCATTGGAACTAGGCTTGCGATGGCTGCGTGAATGCCTCTTCCGTTACTCACAACCCCTGTAAACCGAGGATTAAAGTCACACTAACCGATGTAAAATCGGTTAGCGTGACTTTAAGAGCTGAAAAGTGTGGGCCGCAGCACTCCCAGGTAGATGACCCACTTATATTTTAAAGCAGGGGTACACTATTTCTCCATAATACTGTACATAGTTTTTATGTGACACTGAATAACACCACTAAGCTCTTTTTTTTGTCTGAGACCCTTTGCAAAGCAACAATAGAGATCTGCATTTCTGTGCGCGTTTGCCATGCGCTTTTGTCAGATTTAATGTGCACTTTCGTTTCCAAGAGGATTATGGGGTAGAAATAAAATTGCATGTCCTTTAATTGTTTCTGCATTTATCACTTGTCTCCACATTTTCATAGACTTTACTTTCATAGACTTGTATTAAGCACGATTTAAAAAATTATGATCTCTGTGTTCAAAAAATCGCAACGGATCACAACACAACACAATGGGGCCCACATTCCCCAATTTAGATTAAAAATAAATGTCATGCAGTTTTGCAAAGCGTGAATTGATTGGAAATGCGCGCAGTTCGGGTCTAACCTAAAGGTTACAATTTCAGGATATTTAAAGCTACTTGCGTATTATATTAGCACGTCAGAAATATGCTAATCTAACTAGATGTAAGCTCTAAGGGGTAGGGACCTCCTTACCTCTTGTGGCAAAGCTCTAGCACTTCTATTTAATATCATTTATATATTTATGTACTGAACTATCTATGCATTTGTTCCCTTGTATACTATTGAATTTTGTTACTGTACAGCGCTGACGCTTTTAAATAAACTATACATACATACATTATAATGTTTGCAATACTTGCAATAGAGTTTAGAATGAACACCTTTCCTTCAACCTTAAATAGGTTGGAGATGACAAAGCTTTTGGAAAAATACATGCTTGTGTGTGTCCTCGTGAATTACTACAGGCAAGCTGATGTTCTTTTCTAGAAAACAATGCCATGTCTGTCTCAGAGAATAAACTTGAATAATGACATGAAAGGAAATTGGCGTCACCTGCAAACCATTGCAATTTATTTAAACCGTGGGTAATGCTTACAAACATATTAACAGTTTACTTAATGACAGTTTTATTATCTGTGGTCTATTTTCTTTTCATGTGGAAAATTTTAACACAGCTGCCACCATGCCTAGTGGACAAATCTATTAGCACAGCAATGTTTCAGGAATGGCACAGAATAGGCCCTGTTGTGGTCTCATGCAAACTTTCTTCCTACTTTCGTTAAACAATAGCTCCGAGAGTCAAGCTAAACCCAAGCACTGATCCAAGCAGGACTATGCTCAAGTTTTTTATCATTGGCAGAAACATGGCTGTAGGAGGTTTTAAATCACACTTTTATTAAACAAACACAGCTGGATTTGAACTTCTCTTATGGGAAACTGCAGCAAAATATTCATCTTCTTTATTGTAATGTTAGTTCCTAAAATAAGAATGTTGTCTACATTCCTGTATGGAACAGCATTTCCTGATGGTACAGTGTTCTACCATTCTACAGCCTTTCAGGTAAATGTTAAAATTAACTTGATGCTGAGTTCTTTAAAAAAACAATCTAATTTAAGTGTGATCTCTGTATCACAGAAATGAAAATATCTGTTTACTATATTTTTCGGGGCGAAATACATGCACTGATCTCACAAAAAAGATATACTAAACGTGGCATCATTTTACAAGTATCTAGGCTCTTTCTTATTTCATATTTTGCTTGTGAATTTTGAAAAGATGATATCATTGTTAGGACACAGCAGCATTGAATTGGAGGATCCCTTTGCTGTTATTGGGGGGTGAAGAAAAGCCTGCTATATAGACCCAGCTCGCAAGTATGAGAAATGCAAGTTTCTAAAAGTAATTAAGTAAAAAGGTTAGAAGTAGGAAATCCAGACGGGGTCACCTTGACGGGTTTTGAAGGATTTTTATTCTGTGGATCACAGTAATGTATACAAAAACGATTTTTTAATAATGCATTCAGTGTGCAGATAAAATGGGGACTAGGAATGTGCATTGATGATTCTTTTCCATTTATATATAATTGACAGATCAGTAGCACTGATTTAATTGTAATTTTGCCTAAGGAGTATGCCTACTGCCCACAGTTCTTGCCGCAGATGATATTTTAAGCGCAAATGATAGTATGGTTCGATAGAAGACCACATGCTCAACTGAAATGTATCAACATGTCCAGATGGAACTTTTATCAGCTTTGGACAAAGGTTTGACCACATCGGTCATTTTACGGCAGTAAAAAATATGCCGATATTTAAACCCTTATTGACCAGAGAAAACTGAATATCAGTTTAAAACATTGCTTTGTGTTTACCTAGCCAAGTTCTGATGTGAATAAAAGCAAAGCATATACAGGCTTCAAGAATACAATACAGCAGGAACAACAAAAACATTCTGGAATGTTTGGAAATACAGATGGTCTTAGCAAAAACAATAAGCTTTTAACACCATCAAGAAATTGCAATGTCTTTCTTTCTTTCTCAGTCCCTTAAAATGCAAAAAAAAAAAATTCAATTCACTATAGTCCTTCAAAAACATGTTTAAAAACGCAACCTCTCTCTGCACAGAATATTATCAGCCGATCTTGGATACTATATATACTCAATATAAGTCAACCAGAGTATAAGCCGAGGAACTTATTTTTACCTAAAATAAACAGTAAAACTTGTGACTCGAGTATAAGCCGAGCTTAGAAATTATCACCACTACTACTGCCTTCTGATTCAGTATTGTTTTTAGGTTTTAGTTGCCTTTAAATTGACCCTTACTTATGTTGCCAATATAATAGCCAAATCCACCTAACCCCCATTCCTAGCAGGCTTTGGTTGCTGGGAGTTGTAGTTCTTAACATCTGGCAAGGTTCAACAAAACTGCCCATCTCTAAACCCCACCATGGAAGAAGGAGGCCCTTTGGGGCATATTTATAAAGGTTCGTTAACTTTCGCGGCCGTTTTTGCGGACATTAATGCATAAATCGCGTTTAACGCGATTTATATAAAAGTCCGAAAACGGCCGCGAAAAGTTAACGAAGCGTTAACCCTTCGAGCGATACTTACCTGTTACCGCCGCTTCTATTTATAAAAGCGGCAAGTACTGGTTTCGCTCAGCTAGTTATCGGCGTGTTTTACTTCCGCCACCTTGAAGGTGGCGAAGTCAGCCGATACTAAACCCCGCGCGGGATGGGCAGGCAACCGCGGCGGGTGGTCACACCCGCCCTGGGAGAACACGCCCACCCCGCCCACACACCCCCCCGCAGCGGCGACCGGCTGCCGGGAAGGGCCGCAGCAGGTGGTCGCGACCACCCGCCACGCACCCCCTCCCCGGCAACCCCTCCAAGCCCCCGCCCCGGCCGCTCCCAGGGAGGGGAAGGGAGGGAGCCACTGGGAGGGGTGGAGGCTCCCTCCAGCGGGGCCCTGAGAAGGGCCTTTTTGGCTTAGGGTTCCCGCAGCTCGAACCGCGACCCCCCCTCCCCCCGGCCCTGTAAGGGCCTTTGCGGCACTTACAAGTGCCCTTGCGGCTCTGACAGAGCCTTTTGGGGCTTAAGGGGTCCCGCAGCTCGAACCGGGACCCCCCTCCCCGGCCCTATCAGGGCCTTGCAGCACTTCAAGTGCCCTTGCGGCTCTAACAGAGCCCTTGTGGGGCTTAGGGGTCCCGCAGCTCGAACCGGGACCCCTCCCCGGCCCTTGTAAGGGCCCTTGCGGCACTGACAAGTGCCTTTGGCGGGGGTCCCGCAGTCTCGAACCGGGACCCCCAGTGTGCGGCTCTTAAAAGAGCCCTTGGGCGACGTCTTCGGGCGCTTGCGACACCACCCCACTCAGGTCGCCGATGCCAGGCAGACTCACTGCGGCCGCCAGTGAGGCCGCTGGCACCGCTGGCCTCAGCAGACCGATGTTGCCAGCCGCTTCTTTCGTTCAGCATCTACTCTGCGATGGCATCTGAGTTTCCGCGCGGAAAGCCCTCTTTATAAGGTTTGTCAGAAATCCATAATCCGTTTCTGATGGTCAATTTTTAATACTTGCTTTACATTAACCAATCAGATTAGCAACTTTCCAGAATCTGATTGGTTGATGTAAAGCAGTATTAAAAATTGACCAATCAGAAACGGATTATGGATTTCTGCAAACCTATATAAAGAGGAGCTTTTCCGACGCGGAACTCAGATGCCATCGCAGTAGATGGCTGAAGAAAGAAGAGGCTGCAACATCGGCGCCGCTGAGGCCGGCGGTGCCAGCGGGCTCACTGGCGGCCCGCAGTGAGTCTGCCTGCATCGCGACCGTAGTGGGGTTGGTGTCGCCACCCGAAGACGTGCGTTGGATCAGACGCCGGCAACATCGGCCTCGTTGAGGTCGCCGGAGCCGCCGGGGTAACCTTGGCGGCCGCAGGGGTATCTCTCGGGGGTCGGCGGCCTCGGCGAGCTGGTGTCGCCGGGACTGGAAGAAAGAGACGCCGCCCAGGGCTCTTTTAAGAGCCGCACTGGGGGTCCCGGTTCGAGGCTGCGGGACCCCGCCAAAGGCACTTTGTCAGTGCCGCAAGGGCCCTTATAAGGGCCGGGGAGGGGGGTCCCGGTTCGAGCTGCGGGACCCCCTAACCCCAAAAGGCCCTTCTCAGGGCCACCGCTGGAGGGAGCCTCCACCCCTCCCAGCGGCTCCTCCCTTTCCCCTCCCTGGGAGCGGCCGGGCGGGGGGCTTGGAGGGGTTGCCGGGGAGGGGGTGCGCGGCGGGTGGTCGCGACCACCTGCTGCGGCCCCTTCCCGGCAGCCCCTCCTACCTCCCGTTCCGAGATTGCCGCGAGCGGGGAACGGGTTGGGAGGGGCTGCTGGAAGCGGGGTGTGGGCGTGGCGTATGCCCCGCCCCCTTAGGAGAGGCGTCGGGAAGGGATTTTAAGTCCCTTCGCGGCGATACTATACAGTATCGCCGCAAAGGGGCTTAAAATTACCGCAGCACACGCGGCCGCGATACATACGTGGGAATAGCGCTCGCGGTTATAAATACGGCGATAGCGCTATTTTCGCTGGCCGCGATGTGCGTGGTAATTTTTTGGGCGCTATTATCGTTGCTTTATAGTATGCCCCTTTGTCTAACTGCTCCACTGACAGGAGAGTCAGTCCTTAAGCAATGCCTGTACCCAAGTACCGGTATATGCCTAGGTTAGCTTTTATGGCCATTTAAAAAAGAAAAAACAAACCTAGACTAATACCTGAGTATATACGTTTATATCAATTGCAAGCCCAATAATAAAAAACGTCTATTTTGATTGACCAATATCATTCTGGTGACCACAAATATAGTGGAGACTGGATATCGGCCAATGATATCACTACATGTATGACCACCATTTAGCCTTTTACTCACATGATACAAAAATGTCTACAGCAAACTACTATCCTTCTGTCCCACATGAGAAAATTGCTTTATAATAGTTATTATGGTCGTTTTTGTTGTCTTATCAAAATAAAAAAAAAGGAAAAATAGATTTTTTCACAACCATGATACATGGCTCAAATAAGATACATTGTGAAACCAATAACCCTACACACAACAGCAAGCTTTCATGATAAAATGTTGAATTTGAAGGACCACCAAATACATTTCTGTAATTCTATAGCTATTCCTACCTATGTTTTCTTTAAAGAGATCTACCTCCAGAGTTTTGCCAGAATTGTTCCCACTTCTCTGCATCCCTGCTCAGGGGCACTTCTAGGGTTTTTGCTGCCTGAGCCAAACTTTATTGCCGCCTTTTTTGCGCGAGAAATAATCTGTCTAATTCTGCTTTTACCGAGTGCTGGACCTAGTACATGCTGGATTAGTTTTGTGTATTTCATAGTAATGAAACAGATCTTACCAATAACATATGTCACCATTGCATAAAAATTAGGATATCTTACTTAAACAATTAAAAAATGAAAACTAAATAATATGCTAGTCCTTTTTAATGAAAGAGAAATAGATTTTAAAGGATAAGTACACTGTAAAAGCAAGTTAAGTTAAACGAAGGCTTTAAAAAAAAACCACACCCACCCCTTTTTTTGCTTGTAAATGCAATGTCATTAAAGGATAAGTACACTGTTAAACACAGTTAAGTTTAATTGGAAAGCAGCACTTTAAAAAATCTCCCCCCCCACTTTTTTTTTCTTAAGCTGGGTACACACAGTACCGATAAAGCTGGGTACACACAGTACTGATAAAGCTGGGTACACACAGAACCGTAAAGCTGGGTACACACAGTATCGATAAGCTGGGACACACAGTACTGATAAAGCGGTACACCAGTACCGATAAGGCTGGGTACACACAGTACTGATAAAGCTGGGTACACACAGAACCGATAAAGCTGGGTACACACAGTACTGATAAAGCTGGGTACACACAGAACCGATAAGGCGGTACACACGTACCGATAAAGCTGGTACACACAGTACAGATAAAGAGCCGAACGCTCATTTGGAAAGAGGGAAAATTTTGCTGTGTTGGGGGAGAGCGCCAGGACTGTGGGTATCAGATCTTTGAAAGATAACGACCGATCTTGCAGATCCTGTCTGTCATCTTTCAGAAATCTGTAGTGTGTGTACCCCACCTTAATGTCCCTCTGAGCGTACCTTTGCTGATGTAAGTTAGTGACATCTTAGATGTGCAGTGTAGACTGTTTAGCTCCGCCCCTCTAAAACTTGCTGGATCTCCTTCTTCTTAAGCCTCCAAAACCAGTGATCGTTTGGTTCATGCACGCGTGTGTATGCACACGTGACATCATCACACCGTGCCATGCTGTAAAAGTGCCTGTAACTAGCACAGCGTGGCGGTGTCACACGCACATGCATCTGTGCACGGCGTGCACAAACAAAAGGATTAGTGCTTTTGGAGGCTTAAGAAGAAGGAGATTCAGCTAGTCTCAGAGGGGCGGAGCTTAACAGTCTACACTGCGCATCTAAGATGTCACTTTACATCAGCAAAGGTACGCTCAGGAGGGACTTAAGCTGGGTACACACACTAAGATTTCTGAAAGATGACAGACAGGATCTGCAAGATCCTGTCTGTCATCTTTCAAAGATCTGTATACACACATTCCCAAGCGCTCCCCTAACACAGCAAATTTTCCCTCTTTTCCAAACGAACATTCAGCCTTTATCTGTACTGTGTGTACACACAGTATATCGGTTACTGTGTTACCCAGCTTATCGCTGTTGTACCCGCTTTATCGGTACTGTGTGTACCCACTTTATCGGTACTGTGTGTACCCAATTTAATCGGTACTGTGTGTACCCAGCTTATCGGTACTGTGTGTACCCAGCTTTATCGGTACTGTGTGTACCCAGCTTTATCGTACTGTGTGTAACCAGCTTTATCGGTACTGTGTGTACCCAGCTTTATCGGTACAGTGTGTACCCAGCCTTATCGGTACTGTGTGTACCCAGCTTTATCGGTACAGTGTGTACCCAGCCTTATCGGTACTGTGTGTACCCAGCTTTCGGTACTGTGTGTAACCAGCCTTTATCGGTACTGTGTGTACCCAGCTTAAGAAAAAAAAAAGTGGGGGGGGAGATTTTTTTAAAACTACTGCTTCCAATTAAACTTAACTTGGCTTTACAGTGTACCTATCCTTTAATGACATTTGCATTTACAAAGCAAAGAAAGAAGAATTTAAGTAATTTATCTGTAGCCACCACATAGTGGATATTCATACCTGTATGAGTGGCGTTTACAAATATGGTTATGCTTGAATAATAACCAAGTCAACAATACCTAAATCTCATACAGGTGTGCTAGTTAAAAGTGCCATTGTTTATGTGCAGAAAAAACAGGTAGTTTTTCTTCACATTCAAGAGCTAGAGTCTTCCATTCAATAGCCTTTTATGAGCGTGAGCTTTTTTTTTTTTTTTCTTTTTAGTGAACATGTATATTTTCGTTAACATTTTATCATTTGGTTTAATCCATATTAATCCACAAGGGAATCCTTGTGAGATTACAGGCCTTGAATACCCAATTTGCCTATTTTAATCAGTGCAGCTGGTAAGCATATTATAGTAGAGAGATTAGGGTCCTCTGGATGAGTGGCTATGATTTAGGAGGGCAGCAAATGTGTGAGTGGAAGAGATATGATTGAAGTCAAAGGGGGAACTGAGAAGGTTTAGAGATCATGGAGAATGAAATATTGTATTTGGAAGTGGTAGATAAAAAGCTTAAACAATTGTGTAACAGAACCACTGAACTGATAGAAGGAAGAATGATTTTGCAGAGAATTAACATAAGTTCAGTAGGAAGTGGAACTGCATTTTAACTGCATGCAGTCTGTTAACTTAAGGTTACATTCACTGTAAATCAGGTAGGGAACTATAACCAATGTCATCAGAGACCAAGATGTTCATAGTATCATTTATAAATAAGGGAAACAAGTATCATTTTATAAATAAGGAAACAAATAAGGACATCATTATTGGGGATCTGCAGCTTTCTTGAATGACAAATTACCAACAATTGTTTATTGTTATCTTCCTGACTTTAGCCGCACAAACCATGTGCAGGTAATCTCCATATGGGAAATGTGAAGCAGATTCCTCCAAGCTATGATAGAAGTTGGTGAATATACCATAAATGGAAAACCTTTCCTTATTCATATATTTTTAATTATTTTTTTAAACAATAATAATACAAAGCCAGAGAAAGCCTTTGGGGTGTGCGACATGTGCACATGAGTAGGTCTATACGAATTGCCAAGACCAATTTTGGCAATAACATGAACGGTTTTAACTGCTCATTTTTGTTTGAGTGAGGTCATGGGTATCTCCACTGGTAAAATGTTTTTTTGCTATTCAGTTCATTGAAGGACAGGAGGTACAGGAGCTGTGTCTTACCTCCCATTCTTCAAAACCTGCAAGAGCCAGGAGAGAAGATTGGGAACTTATCCGATCTGTCACTCCTCCGCGTGTCCTCTGTCGTGATGGACTCTGTGTATCGCACTTCAATAAAACTGAATAGCAAAAGATTATTTTACCATTGGAGATAACCTTTAAGTAGTAAGACACAACAACTCTGAAGATTGGAAAAGGGAGGAGCAGTGGCAGATTCACATTTCAAAAGCCAATAAGTGCAAGGCCTTAACCTTGCCTGTCTGGTTTTACTACAGAGGAAAACAAAAGTATATTATGTTAAAATGTGTGTAAAATGTGTGCCACACCTGAAACCACAGGAACCCCCAGTCACATTTCCTGCTGGGCACAATGGTAAATCTGGCTTCAGGAGAGGGCCTAAGAAACGTCCTTGTTACTTTTGTTTGCCTAAGGCACAACCTCCTCTGCTGCTTCTACTGTGGGCCAATAATCTCTGAATCGTGGGCAGTTGCCATCTTGCATTCCATCTGTATACCCTTTAGATTATCCCTTAATAGTTACATTTATAGAAACAATATAGTGTAGAGCTGCAGGGCAGGATAAGGAGTGAACCTGATCTAGCACAGCTCGTGCAATGTATTTCTCAATAGTGTACCTACATAAATTGATTTAATCTGCCACAGTCTCCCAAATCTTCAGCGTGTCATAATACTGACATAGTTTGAGTTTTTGTATTGATATTAACTGGCACATACAAATGAAACTTCAGATAAATCTGGCCTCACATTTTTGAAATTGCCAAATCGAGCTGACTGGATACTGACTGAATATTCCGTTTGCCAGATGCAATGCAATGAGACTCCTTCCTTCATAAAGAAGAAAGACTGGAAAAGTAAATGAAATCTACTATTTAGAAATGACAGGGGGGAAAAATAAAAGGAAAAAAAACACAATTTGAAGGTAGAAGAAAGGTATAGGTGAGATGACAAAGGGTGTACATGCCTTTTAAACACGTATTCCCATAACCTTTCTAAACTATTCTTTTTAGGTAAGGTGCTAACAAAGCCATTGAATGGCAACACAAATTTAAAGTGTGCTCATCATCATTTTTTTGTCTGTTCTTCTTCCCCATCCCTATCTGCTCATCTCCCAGAGGTGCGTTTTGTCACTTAGGGTACAGCCGAGTTTGCCAACCCTTTGTTTACTCTATACACTAAAAACAAAACACCAGTTCTGCTTTACAATAGTTCATTCATTCATTAAAGTCTCAAAAAAAGCTTGCAATTCAAAATACTATGTATACGCATGGCTTCAGTGGCTTATGTTTGAGTTAAAAAAAAGCTAGGCAAAAGAGATGCTATTGCTTTGGTACCTTTGGTGGAAACAGTTGTAGTGCTTGTTTGATCAAAGCAGCTGACTGCACAAAAACTTAAAACCAACCTTCCTTATCCATGCAAATTGTTGGGAATTGGTTAGATGGCTTCCAGATGCAATAGTGGCAAACACAAAGCAAAAACTGTAGGACAAAAGCAAGACTGTAAGTTCAAAAGGCTGCATTTAACAACAGAGAGGCACCTCAAGGTTAGCTTTAGAGGTTTCTTACAACCACCAACCACAACTTTACATTGCAGATTGGTACATAAAGGTTATGTGAGAGTTCCCGGTAGAGCTCTCCAAAATTCTTTACATAGACTGCACATGTTTGGTTGGAACATGGGCTATATGCCACTATCCAGGCAGTATTCACACAATATTTTGCATCATCTTGTTGGATACATCCAACTTTGCCTGCCTGCAAATGCTGGATAAAATCTTCCTGACTTATGCCAGTGATGGTTCTTGGCAGCTATGTTACCCAGCACAAATAAGCATCCCTTAGTCCTCCAGCAGTCTTTTATGAGGGTCTCCAGGCACACCTGCTTCTGTTAAAGACGGTCTTTCAAGGAATTTAATGATAGAACTGAGCAATCCATTGCTGCCATCCTTTGTCAGAACAGTAAAAAGAAAAAAAAAACCCACAGAAACCTGACATGAATGTGATATACATATAATGTGGATAAACATCGCATTTAGAATGGGGCATGCCACATATATCCATCTTTTCAGGATTAAAATATTTCCCATTGTTACATACAGGAACTGGTTTAGAAAATAAAACTAGCTGTCAGTTTTCTAAATTGTCAGTTGCCCAAGGCACGTAGACTGAGGGGCAAATTTATAAAAAGCGTCTTTTCGCCAATTCATTTGCACAATAATTTGCTGCAAAATTGTTGTGCACAATTGAATTATTTACCACTACATTTCTAAAGAGAAAGACAAAGAAAAAATGTGTGTAAAATGAGCACAACTGTGGTTGAAAAAAACGTAAAAAAATATCATTAAAAATAAGGACATAGGACATCTATTTAAGACAAACCATTGAAGATACATCGTTTAAAAGCCTATACTATTTATACTATTTTTCCAACAATATCAGGCTTATCAATATATAGCACAAATTAATGTACTTTTGAAATTAATATTTCTAAAGATATTTCCTATCTGCTGTTCTCCCAGAAGTGAGCATTTTAGTTGACTCTTGGTGCACAGATGGAAAGAGTGGGGCAACACTTCTCCTTAAATAGTGCTGAACCTTTTCAGTTCTGGATTACAATGTGTGTACAATGTTGCATTTGTCAATTGTGTTGTCCATTTGTGCTTTAGTTTGCAATCTCTATTGCCAGATGGTTTTAATGGGAATGTAGGTACTATACCGTACTGTATGCGTTGCAAACCTGTCTGCTTTGAAACTGATATAAACATTATTTTTGCTGCACAAGCACACTGTACAAAGCGTATTTTGGTGTTTTTACCAACAATCCCTTGGGAAACACAAATGAAAGCACACAGAAACACACAACTAAATGTTCAAAATGTTCAAAAATGCAGTGTGGCCTTGCAGCCCATACTCCCAAAGCTTGCAGTCTAAGGTATGTATTATATTATTGTCTACAACCAGCCGAAAAAAAACGTAAAGGCAAATTTATTTGAATTGCTAGCTAACCAGTTATATTAGATGCACATGTTTGTATACATTCCCATATATTTACAATATTGGCATGAAAATCACAGTGAACTCTAACATTTCCTTTTCTTTAGTGCGTGCTACTTCCTTTTCCTGGATGTTTAATTTGACTTTATATCAGATAACGCAATGCATTATAATATAAATCCATTGCCTGGCATTTTAAAAGGAACATAAGCCTCTTTAGACAATACTGTCAGCCATGCTAAAAATAAAAATTTGGGTGGAATGCAAAAGTAAACACCAGTCTAACACCAGTTTAAAGCTGAGGCTAGAAGTTGCACTAAAAATGACACAAACACACGATACCCATGCAGCCATCATAATTTTAGTGATAGCAAACACAGGGGGATATTTATCAAGAGCCGTAGTGCTTCAAATCTCATCTTAACGTCACGCCATCCAATTTACCAATGGTTAGTGTGACTTAAAGATGTGATTCAAAGCACTACGGCTTACGATAAATTGCCCCCTATGTGTGCTATCCCGAAATGGGAGTGACTGCTTTTAAGTATTTACCTCTTAACAGGGGTAGGGGAAATAATTTTTACTGACACAAACACAACAACTCAGATATAATTATCAGCCTGTAGTCAACATTGGAAATAGAATGGTCTCCTACAATCCTGAAATCCTTAAAAAAATATATTTTGTTGAATATCCCCGTTTATGAGTAATGCTGAATCCAAAACATGAATCTGTAGTTCTCATTTTATATTAAAAAGAGCCGACTTATTGGCTACTAAAAATATTACCAACGGCATGTTCTACAGTAACTTCCTATTTGTATCTGTAGTTTCTCTTTATTGAAGTCCAACATACAATTCTTTTATCAAGGGAAATGATCTGTCCCCATATAATATAAGAACAGGTGAAAACACAGACATGATATAAAACTATGCTTGGCTTAAAGGAGAAACTAAACTTTTTTGCTCTTAACGTAGAACACAATAGAATTGTAAAATTCTTCTTAAGTAAGATGCATTGAGTACATGTAAGTAATTCTGTAACCTAAGAAGGTTTCCATGTTGTTTGCCAGTACAATTCACGCCCTTGTATTCTTCAAAGAGCCACGCCCCTTGCTCCAGTATTCATTAGCTCTATGCACAGAGCATTTTCTATACAGATGTCAACACACCAACCAATATGAATCCTGGATAAATTTTAAAAGCTGCATGGTACCTTCCGTTTATTTACAGCCAGTGTGAGCATACAGCCTTCCTGGGGCAATTCAAATTGTCAGTTCATTTTAAATGACATTTTTTAATTCTGTTATATGCAAAACATAAAGCCTCTAAATGTATCTTTATTTCTTGCATCTGCGTGGTGGCTCATGGGATATTTTTAGAAAACTAGTCCAAAAGTTTAAATCTCCAGACTTACATCTATGCTAGCTAACAATACCCTGCAAAGATTAATTTTTGTTTTATGTATTTAAGTATTTTAATTATTACGACAGCATAGCACACATTGAATGTTTTTGAAAAAAAAAATGTAAATTCCTATTCTGTGTCAGGAGGGAAGTCTTGTGCGTTATTGATTGCTGTCACTTCTAGGTAGCAAGGCTGCAGCTTCCTTGTTTTGATCTGCTGAACACTACTAGAGCAGTGGCATCACTGCCTACATTTAGCTGGGTATCACCCAGCTAATGTAGAATGTGGGTGCTGACCTTAGTATGCAGAGAAAATTGGAAATGACCATGTGGCACACCAACAACTCAGTTACCCTCATGGGGTGCATACACATCGAGGATAACCTCCCAGCTCCAGGTACTAAGTCATAACGTATAGATAATGATGGCACCACTATAGACTTGTACTATACTCATTGAGAGTGCCCTATAATCTATATGTAGCTGACCTCTATCCCCAAAGGTTAATTTCATATATCAACACGCAGCCACGCAAGGAGAGGTGAACACAGCTCAGGGGGTCTCTAGGTTTTGCCACCTGAGCCAAACTCTGATGCCGCCTATATGTGGCATGCTTTTTGTGTGGCTGGCTTTCTGGTGACAGCGCAGCTAGCCATTTTGAACTTGACAACATTATTGTACAATTCTTTAAAACGCCATTTATCCACACCATATTCCTGAGAATAAAGAATTTGCCCAAAGAAGCCTGCCACCACGTCAAGTGTAGACTCTTTTAATAAGGGCCCTAACTTACCTAACCTACCTAACAACACTATCTAAAGCTAATCTAAACCGTATGAAATGCCTTTTAAAACAATATCTTAACACATTTAGTAAGAAAATATAAAAAATAATATCTGCAGCAAAGTAATGTTTGGTTGACAATCTACCACTCATACAGTAAGAGCACACATTAAAGGTCCCACACAGTGGGAACAGATAGTTAAGGCTCCACCGAGTGACAATAAACAGTAAAGGTCTGCACAGTAGAACAGACAGTAAAGTCCCACCAGTTGAGAACAGACAGTAAAGGTCCCAACAGTGAGAACAGACATTAAAGATCCCACACAGTGAGAACAGACAGTAAAGGTCCCACACAGTGAGAACAGACAGAGAGCTCCCACACAGTGAGAACAGATAGTAAAGTTCCCACACAGTGAGAACAGACAGGAAAGGTCCCACACAGTGAGAACATACAGTAAAGGTCCCACACAGTGAGAACAGACAGTAAAGCTCCCACACAGTGAGAGCAGACAGTAAAGGTCCCACACAGTGAGAGAACGTAAAGCTCCCACACAGTAGAGCAAACAGTAAAGGTCCCACACTGAGATCAGACAAGTAAAAGCCATACAGTGAGAGCAACAGTAAAGGTCCCATACAGTGAGAGCAGACAGTAAAGGTCCTATACTGAGAACAGACAGTAAAGGTCCCAGACAGTGAAAACGACATTAAAGATCCCACACATTGAGAACAGACAGTAAAGGTCCCAAACAGTGAGAACAGACAGTAAAGGTCCACACAGTGAGAACAGACATTAAAGGTCCCACACAGTGGGAACAGACAGTAAAGGTCCCACATAGTGGGAACAGACAGTAAAGGTCCCACACAGTGAGAACAGATAGTAAAGGTCCACACAGTGAGAACGACAGTAAAGGTCCCACATAGTGAGAACAGACAGTAAATATCCCAGACATAAGAACAGACATTAAGATCCCACACATTGAGAAAAGACAGTAAAGGTTCCACACAGTGAGAACAGACAGTAAAGGTCCCATACAGTGAGAACAGACAGTAAAGGTCCCACACAGTGAGAACAGACAGAAAGGTCCCACACAGTGAGAACAGACAGTAAGGACCCCACAGTGAGAACAGACAGAAAGCTCCCACACAGTGAGAACAGATAGTAAAGTTCCACACAGTGAGAACAGACAGAAAGGTCCCACACAGTGAGAAACTACAGTAAAGGCCCACACAGTGAGAACAGACAGTAAAGCTCCCACCAGTGAGAGCAGACGTAAGGTCCCACACAGTGAGAGAGACATAAACTCCCACACAGTGAGAGCAAACAGTAAAGGTCCCACACAGTAGACAGACAGTAAAAGTCCCATACAGTGAGAGCAACAGTAAAGGTCCCTACATAGAGCAGACAGTAAGGTCCTATACAGTGAAAACAGTAAAGGTCCAGACAGTGAAAACAGACATTAAAGGTCCCACACATTTGAGAACAGACAGTAAAGGTCCCAACAGTGAGAACAGACAGTAAAGGTCCCACACGTGAGAACAGACATTAAAGGTCCCCACACATGGGAACAGACATAAAGGTCACCTAGGGGAACAGACAGTAAAGGCCCACACAGTGAGAACAGATAGTAAAGGTCCCACACAGTGAAACAGACAGTAAAGGTCCCACAAGTTGAGAACAGACAGTAAAGATCCCAGACAGTAAGAACAGAACATTAAAGTCCCACCCATTGAGAAAAGACAGTAAGGTTCCACACAGTGAGAACAGACAGTAAAGGTCCCATACATTGAGACAGAACGTAAAGGTCCCACACAGTGAGAACAGACAGTAAAGGGCCCACACAGTGAGAACAGACAGTAAAGGACCCACACAGTGGAACAGACAGTAAAGGACCCACACAGTGAGAACAGACAGTAAAGGTCCCACTACAGTGAGAACAGACAGTAAAGGTCCCACCATTGAGAACAGACAGTAAAGGTCCCACCAGTGAGAACAGACATAAGGCCCACACAGTGAGAACAGACAGTAAAGGTCCCACCAGTGAGAACAGACAGTAAAGGGCCCACACTTGAGAACAGACAGTAAAGGCCCCACAGTGAGAACAGACAGTAAAGGTCCAAACACACATGAGAACAGAGAGTAAAGGTCCCAAACCATGAGAACAGACAGTAAAGCTCCCACACAGTGAAGAGAAGCAGTAAAGCTCCCATACAGTGAAAGCAGACAGTAAGGTCCCATACAGTGAGAGCAGACAGTAAAGGTCCTATACAGTGAGAACAGACAGTAAAGGATCCACACAGTGAGAACAGACAGTAAAGTCCCACACAGTGGGAACAGACAGTAAATTCCCACACAGTGAAAAACAGACAGTAAAGGCCCCCACACAGTGCGAACAGACAGTAAGGCCCCACACAGTGCGAACAGACAGTAAAGGCCCACACAGTGTGAACTACAGTAAGGCCCCCACCCCGTTCCAAACAT
>JAACNH010003818.1:0-26962 GCA_019447015.1 Hymenochirus boettgeri
TCCTCTATCGTTACATGTTAGCTATGCGTTGCACGTTACCTATAGCGTATACATGTTAGCCTATAATAACATAGCGTTTGCCACGTTAGCCTAAAGTGTTGCACGTTATCCTATAGTGTTACATGTTAGCCTATGCGTTGCACGTTACCCTATAAGCGTTACATGTTAGCCTATAGCGTTGCACGGTACCCTATAGCGTTACATGTTAGCCTATAGTATTGCACGTTACCTCTATCGCGTTACATGTTAGCCTATAGCGTTACATGTTAGCCTATAGTATTGCACGTTACCCTATAGCGTTACATGTGTCCTATAGCGTTACATGTTAGCCTATAGTTATTGCACTTTCCTATAGCGTTACATGTTAGCCTATAGCTTTGCACGTTACCTATAGCGTTACAATGTTAGCCTATAGCGTTGCACGTTAGCACTATAGCGTTACATGTTTAGCCTATAGTATTGCACGTTACCCTATAGCGTTACATGTTAGCCTATAGCATTACATGTTAGCCTAGAGTATTGCACGTTACCCTATAGCGTTACATGTTAGCCTATAGCGTTACATGTTAGCCTATAGTATTGCAACGTTTATCCTATAGCGTTACATGTTAGCCTATAGCTTGCACGTTACCCTATAGCGTTACATGTTAGCCTATAGCTGTTGCACGTTAGCCTAAAGTGTTGCACATACCCTATAACGTTACATGTTGCCTATAGCGTTGCACGTTACCCTATATGCGTTACAACGGTACCTCCTATAGCGTTACATGTTAGCCTATATATTGCAGTTATCCTATAGCGTTACATGTTAGCCTATAGCGTTGCACGTTATCCTATAGCGTTACATGTTAGCCTAGCGTTATATGTTAGCCTATGCGTTGCACATACTCTTGCGTTACATTTTAGCCTATAGCGTTGCACGTTATCCTATAGCTTACATGTTGCTTAGCGTTGCACGTTATCCTATAGCCTTACATGTTAGTCACGATACCATGACCCCAGGGAAGACCCAACCGCAGCCCCTCTCTTGCACGTTATCCTATAGCATTACATGTTAGCCTATAGCGTTGCACATTAGCCTAAAGTGTTGCACATTACCCTATAACGTTACATGTTAGCCTATAGTGTTACACGGTACCCTATAGCGTTACATGTTAGCCTATAGTATTGCACGTTATCCTATAGCGTTGCACGTTAGCCTAAAGTGTTGCACATTACCCTATAACGTTACATGTTAGCCTATAGCGTTGCATGTTACCCTATAGCGTTACACGGTACCCTATAGCGTTACATGTTAGCCTATAGTATTGCACGTTATCCTATAGCGTTACATGTTAGCCTATAGCGTTGCATGTTAGCCAATAGCGTTGCATGTTAGCCTAGCGTTACATGTTAGCCTATAGCGTTGCACGATACTCTATAGCGTTACATGTTAGCCTATAGTGTTGCACGTTATCCTATAGCATTACATGTTAGCTTATAGCGTTGCACGTTATCCTATAGCCTTACATGTTAGTTCACGATACCATGACCCCAGGAAGACCCAACCCGCAGCCCCCTCTCTTGCACGTTATCCTATAGCATTACATGTTAGCCTATAGCGTTGCACGTTAGCCTAAAGTGTTGCACATTACCCTATAACGTTACATGTTAGCCTATAGCGTTGCACGTTACCCTATAGCGTTACACGGTACCCTATAGCGTTACATGTTAGCCTATAGTATTGCACGTTATCCTACAGCGTTGCACGTTAGCCTAAAGTGTTGCACATTACCCTATAACGTTACATGTTAGCCTATAGCGTTGCACGTTACCCTATAGCGTTACAACGTACCCTATAGCGTTACATGTTAGCCTATAGTATTGCACGTTATCCTATAGGTACATGTTAGCCTATGCGTTGCACGTTATCCTAACTAGCTTACGTTCGCCTAGCTTTACATGTTAGCCTATAGCGTTCACGATCTCTATAGTGTTACATGTTAGCCTATAGCGTTGCACGTTATCCTATAAGCATTACATGTTAGCTTATAGCGTGCACGTTATCCTATAGCGTCTGTTAGCCTGCGTTACATGTTACCTATAGACGTTGCACGATACTCTATAGCGTTACATGTTAGTCCTATAGCGTTTGCTTATCCTATAGCATTACATGTTAGCTTATAGCGTTGCACGTTATCCTATACGTTACATGTAGCCTAGCGTTACATGTTAGCCATGCGTCTTGCCGATACTCTATAGCGTTACATGTTACCTATAGCGTTTGCACGTTATCCTTAGCATTACATGTTAGCTTTAGCGTTGCACGTTATCCTTAGCATTACATGTTAGCTTTATCGTTGCACGTTATCCTATAGCCTTCCATGTTAGTCACGATACCATGACCCCAGGAAGACCCCACCGCAGCCCCTCTCTTGTCGAGCCAACCCGACGACCACGTGGACCGGGCCTAGTGGCCGGGACCCCAACGTAACTACCAACAAACAGAGGGACCGCAAAGGGGAACTGGAACAGCTGAGAGGCCATATTTCCTTGGCCCTAAAACCACCACAGACCCTGACAAGGCCCCGGACACCAGCCCCACCTACCATTTGGGACCAGACACTCTCCTGCCCACGCGCTATTCGAAGGCCTAGCCATCAGGCCTAGACAAAAGCCAGCCACCGCCTCGCACAGGCGACTGAACTGTCCCGCCGAGGCCCCCCACAAACACGAGAGAAATATAATACAGCGATCCAGACTTGGACCCAACCCAGACCCTCACAGGTCGACCCCTGAGACTATCACTGGACCCTTACCAAACCAAGCAGCTCGCTAACCGGACTGAACTTTATAACAATGCCCGAGATCACCCACGGAATGGTATCACAGCCACCTGCATATAACACCACCTGCATACCAAGGCACCACCAACCCTGCCGACCCCTCTGTAACTACTCCTACTCTGTTAAACCGACCACCATACCATCAACATAACTTCCGAACTACCCTCCCCTCTGTTAATACCCCCGCCGAACCCCAACTATCACACACCTATCCCAAACCAAACCCTAACCACCTACCCCCACGGCATATACCCCCCGCTGAACCCCAACTATCACCACACCTATACCCAAACCCTAACCACCTACCCCACGGCATATACCCCCGCCGAACCCCAACTATCACACACCTTACCCCAAACCCTAACCACCTACCCACGGCTATACCACCCACCCCCGCCGAACCCCAAACTATCACCACACCTATACCAAAACCCTAACCACCTACCCACGCGGCATATACCCCCGCCGAAACCCCAACTATCACCACACCTATACCCAAACCCTAACCCATACCCCACGGCATATACCCCCGCCGAACCCCAACTATCACCACACCTATACCCAAACCCTAACCACCTACCCCACGGCATATACCCCCGCCGACCCCAACTATCACCACACCTATACCCAAACCCTAACCACCTACCCCACGGCATATACCCCGCTGACCCCAACTATCACCACACCTATACCCAACCCTAACCACCTAACCCCACACGGCATACACCCCCCGCTGAACCCCAACTATCACCACACTTAACCCAAACCCTAACCACCTACCCCACGGCCATATACCCCCGCTGAACCCCAACTATCACCACACCTATACCCAAACCCTAACCACCTACCCCACGCATATACCCCCGCTGAACCCCAACTATCACCACACCTATACCCAAACCCTAACCACATACCCCACGGCATATACCTCCGCTGAACCCTAACGATCACCACAACCTATACCCAAACCACCTACCCACGGCATATACCCCCGCTGACCCCCAACTATCACCACACCTATACCCAAACCCTAACCACATACCCCACGGCATATACCTCCCCGCGTGAACCCTAACTATCCACCACCCCACTCACGCTATACCCAAACACACCTACCCCACGGCAATATACCCCCCCCCCCCCCGCTGAACCCCAACTATCACACCAATCCTAACTACCCAACCCTAACCACACCTACCCCACGGCATATACCCCCCCTGTGAACCCCAACTATCACCACACCTATCCCAACCCTAACCACCTACCCCACGGCATATACCCCCCCCCCTCTGAACCCCAACTATCACCAACACCTATACCCAAACCTAACCCACCTACCCCAACGGCATATACCTCCGCTGAACCCCAACTACACCACACCTAACCCAAACCCTAACCACCTACCCCAAGCATATACCCCGCTGAACCCCAACTATCACCAAAACCTACCCACCAAACCCTAACCACCTACCCCCAAGGCATATACCCCCCCGCTGAACCCCACACTCACACCACACCATCTATACCAAACCCTAAAACCACCCTACCCTACTACCACCCCACGGCATATATCCCACCCCCCCCCCATCCTCCATCCCTTCCCCATCCCAGTCTCCCCTCCCGAATCCCCCTCCCCTATCCCCCCCCTTAATGCCCCCCCCTCCGCTGAATAAATCCCCCAACTATCACCCCATAAACCTAATAAAAAAAACCAAATAACCCATTTAGGGGACCGGCTTTTAGAACTCACACGGGGGGGGGAGACTACCGGGGGCTCCCGGTCTAAGCGGGGGACCCCAGGGGTACCCCAGGGGGGGGGGTGGGGGGGGGCCACCTATCCAAGAAGTGGTTAGCCTATAGCGTTACATGTTAGCCTATAGTATTGCACGTTACCCTATAGCGTTACATGTTAGCCTATAGCGTTACATGTTAGCCTATAGTATTGCACGTTATCCTATAGCGTTACATGTTAGCCTATAGCGTTGCACGTTACCCTATAGCGTTACATGTTAGCCTATAGCGTTGCACGTTAGCCTAAAGTGTTGCACGTTATCCTATAGTGTTACATGTTAGCCTATAGCGTTGCACGTTACCCTATAGCGTTACATGTTAGCCTATAGCGTTGCACGGTACCCTATAGCGTTACATGTTAGCCTATAGTATTGCACGTTACCCTATAGCGTTACATGTTAGCCTATAGCGTTACATGTTAGCCTATAGTATTGCACGTTACCCTATAGCGTTACATGTTAGCCTATAGCGTTACATGTTAGCCTATAGTATTGCACGTTAGCCACCGTCTCACACCTCACCTCCCCATACGTCACTATAGTGGCAATGTGAAGTCTTCTGTGTCCTCCCATAGGAATAAAATTAGGGATATTCAGAAGAGCTGCATTCAGTTTCAATGGACTAACGGTCTGTTAGCCCCCTAACTGTTACCATTATGTACTGCAACACACTAACTGATTCCAAACCCCGATCCTAGGTGACAATGTCCCAATCATTAAAGAAGGATCCTCCTGCTAGAAAATGATACCATCGACTCAAAGGTTCTTAACCTGTGTTTTTGTCTGTCTGGGAGAAATAAAGTAGAACTAAACTCTAATAGCCATTATGCGTTTATGTGTTATGTATGTATGTACGCATGTAGATGTATATTATGTTAACAGCGGAAACTAAATCAATACTAGTACTTGACCTTAAAAACACATCCATCAGTGGTTGGGGATCCCCCACCCAACGCCGCCTACCTACCTACTGATTGTGTGGAGACTTTATGTCCCATTTGATGCCAGTTCGGGATATTGAAAGTGTCACAATTCCGGTTGGAAAAAATGTTACGCGACGCTTGATTGAATCACGCCCAAAAACGGTTTTTAAACTTTTGAAAATGTTGTAAAACCCCTTTATTTGCATTGCGCAGGAATGTTGTGATTTGGGTTTAATGGGGGGGGCCAGACCCTGGAATTGGGTCAAAAAGGCAATAAATACATTATTATTATAGTCTAGATTGAACCCCCTTATCTGTTCACGCGGGTCAGTGTGTTTACCACAGCTGGCGCAGTGGCATCGTGGGCAAGTTCTATGGCTTCATCATCCACCTTCAGTAGGGGCGCTGCGCTCTGCTCTCTCCTTTCCTGAGGATGTGGATCTGCCACGACATCCCCCTGGGTCCTCGGTGGGCCACTTCACGTGGATTGTCTCCGTGGCCCACTCTCTCAGATTTGGCAAATTCCAGGAAGATGAATTAATCCCAACCAGGAAAATTTAACGACAATTAACAGGTGGAACATGGGAGTTCCAGGAGCCGGTCCGTTCAATCAGGTAACCAGAGCAGGTAAACAAACCACAACCGGCGATGACAGGAGAGGGAGGGATCAAACTGCACCAAGCATCCTAACTATACCGTGACTAAAGCTCCGCCCCAGCTCACCGCCAGTGTTTTGGTGTCGGCAAGCAACAATATGGGATAACTAAAACACTACAGGGCCAATCCTTCAGAAAACAGCTATTCTGGTGCAACTCTCAACCATCAATTAACCATGATTGATTTTACTTTACTGTCCGCTGGCAGAGGAAGAATGATAATAATATAATAACAGATTTACAAACCCCAGTGTGGGTAAGCTCACCTGGCGATCCCTCCAGTAGGTAGCCACACCCTGGTAAGAGAGAAAAATGAGTAATAAAAACAAATATATTAATATTAGAATCAAGACGGTAGGTAGTAGTAGATAGTAGGTGGGATGGGCTATGTCACTACTGACTACTAAACGGGCGGGACTACTGCTGACTGACGTTTCTATATCCAACATAAAGGATACGTTACCAAATAGAACCCCGCACTGATGTTGTGCAAGTATCTTGACATTAACAGTAAATACCACGGGAAAGATAAGAATAAGGAGATTGATTACCGCAGCACCGGTGGTTCCCGGAATATCACCGCTGGACATGAAGGGGGAGGGAGCGGATAACAGATAAGGGGGGGGGGGGGGGGGGGAGAGGAGCACGGGAGATTATTTACAATCACCGGGAACATAGACGGTACGAGATAGAGATTATTTAACAATCACCCACCCCAGGGACATAGGACGGTACTAGATAAGAAGCTTATTTAAACGAAAACCAAACAACGACAAATCAACCAGGGACATAGATTGGTACAGATAAGAGATTATTTACATCACCCGGGACATAGATTTACAGATAAAAGATTATTTACAACATCACCCCGGGACGTATGACGGTACAGATAAATAGATTAGTTTACATCACGCGGAAGACATAACGGGACAGATAAGAGATTATTTTTCAAATCACCGGACATAGAAGTACAGATAAACGATTATTTCCATCACCGGGACTAGCGGGACAAGATACAGATTATTTACATCACACGGACACAGACGGTACGCATAATAGATTATTTAACAGATCACCACGGGACATAGACGGTACAGATAAAGTTATTTACAATCACCGTGCCATAGACGTTACAGATAAGAGATTATTTACATACCGGGACATAGCCGGTACAGATAAGAGATTATTTACATCACCCGGGACATAGATGGTACAGATAAGAGATTATTAGCTCAACGGGACATAGAAGGTACAGATCACATATTAGTTACATCACCCACCGGCCATGACGGTAACAGATAAGAGATTATTACATCACCGGGACATAGACGGTACGATAAGAGATTATTTACATCACCGGTGACATAAGAAGTTACAGATAAAAAGATTAATTCATCACCCACGGGACATAGAACGTACAAGATAAGAGATTAATTTACATCCCGGGACATGTCGCTCACACGGGGCAGGGGGGGTGGCCGCGATAGCAGAAGATTATTTACATTACCCTGCCGAGGGACCAAGACGGTACAGATAAGAGATTATTACATTAACCCGGGACATAGAGCGTTACCGAATCAGAGATCTCTACATCACTGGGACATAGACGGTACAGATAAGAAGATTATTACATCAACGACGGGACATAGCCGGGTACAGGATAATAGATTATTTACATCACCGGGACCTAGACGGTACAGAATAAGAGATTAGTTACATCACCGGTGACATGGACTGACAGATAAGAGATTATTACATCACCGGGACATAGACGGTACAGATAAATATGTCTTTACATCAACCGGGACATAGAGGTAACAGAATAGAAGATTATTTTAATCACGGGAACCATACGAACGGTAACAGATAAGAGATTATTTTAATTTACATCAACCGTGACATAGACGGTACAGAAAGAGATTATTTACATCACCGGGACATCAGACGGTAAAGATAGAGTATGTATTTTACATCAACCGGGACAATTAGAACGGTACAGATAAAGATTATTTACATCACTTCACCGACCGGGACATACGGTACAGATAAGAGATATTACATCACCGGCACATAGAAACGGTACAGATAAGAGAATTATTATACCTACATCACCGGGACATAGACGTACAGATAAGAGATTTAATTTACATCACCAGACGGGACATGACGGTACAGATAAGAGATTTTTACACCAACATCACCGGGACATAGACGGTACAGATATAGATTATTTACAACAATCACACCGGGACTAGACGTACAGATAATAGTATCTATTACATCAGCCGGGACATAGCCGGTTACACATATAAAATATTATTTTACACATCACACCGGGACATAGACGGTACAGATGAATAGATTATTTACATCACCCGGGACATAGACGGTACAGATAAAGTAGATTATTTACTCCACCGGGTACATAGCGGTACAAGATAGAGAGATTATTTACATGTCACATTTGATCCACAATTTGTTATATATCCGTACTAATCCTTCCTGTGTGGTTTATAATGGTTCTGTGCAGAACCAGATGTCCGACGAGAGGCTAAAACCACACCAGACAATAACCAATTTGCTGGGGTGTGGAGCGCAAGTAATGAGTAGATAAGTGCTGTAAAACCCCCATCCGACCCAGCGTGGATAAAACAAGAGCCGGTGTGGTGAATTCTCAGTTGGTTGGCGGCCCGTCGTACAATCGTTCCCTATGAGAAATCCAGAATACCTGCATGAGTTTTTCCGCAGCACAGATGGGTTTATAAGGCCTGAAGGGACATAAATGGTTAACAGTTCATTTTATTTTTACTGTTACATGGTACTTGGCTACAGAAGTCCTACCAGTCTATTACTCTGAGCTGTGTCATATTTCATTACCCCGGTAGTGAGGAAAGGATTTGATCCATAGGACGCAGTGATGGGGGATTGTACCCAACATCTTGGGCAATAGGAATCACTCAGTGAACCCACTGAAAAAATAGCGTCAGGAAGAGCAAACAGCTCAGGTCGACATTAAAAAACACCCAGCCCTGAAATAAACCAGAAACTATTGGACCTGATATCAGGGAGATCGAAAGGACAAGGAAACGTACAATTTTCAACACACAAGGCAGAGCTTTAACATGAAATGATGATGTGCAACCCCCCAAACTATAATCCCCCCACTACTGGCCCCACATGTAGTGTATTGTAATCCTTACCCCACATCCCAGCTACGTCACATCCCAGCTCCTATGGTTCTCCTGTAGTCCCCCCCCCCAAAGTCCTCAAAAACTGCCCCTGCCCACCAGGAGGATAGCAGCATGTCCAAAGTAGATTATAGGACTTCTGCCTCCTTAATCTGGCCTCCGGGAGAATTTTGGCACCGTACTGCAGGGCCTTCTCCCCTCCCTCCACCTCCCCCTATTGTAAAACAACCGCCTTTGCCGCTATACTAAGGAGACGAGTACTGTAGGATATGGTGAATAACCTTTTTAATACGGACTAACAGTGTTCATTTTAGAAATACACTTCTCTCTCCTCCTTAAGGAGTGTAACATATATTTAGGGGAAAGAATAACACACATGTCCATCTGGTACATGCCCCTAACAAACAGACTACATACAACCATATATACTCACAAAGTACAATTAAACAATAAAGCTCTGCATTCTTCTGGCCGCAGAACCGATACAACACTGCATAGTATTAACCATCCCCTAACGATAACAACACTACTGCATAGTTATTAAACCCTCCCTAAACCAATAACACTGCGAGTATTAGCCCCCCCCTAACGTGTGTGCACACTGCATAGTATTAACCCTCCTCGATAATACACACTGCATATTATTAATTAACTCCCCTAACTGATACACACTGAATAGTAATTAAACCCTCCCCCTACCAATACACACTGCATAGTATTTAAACCCAACCCACCCCCCTAACTTATACACACTGCATCGTATTAACCCTCACTAACCAATACACCCACTGCATGTATTAACCCTCCTAAACCAATACACACACTGCATCGTATGGAAAAATTACCCTCTCCCTAACCAATAACCTGCCATAGTATTAACCCTACTCGAGTGTCGTGTGGGTATACACACTACCGCAGAATATCTATTCGCCCGTGTGGTGTGTTGGTTTGGGGCCCCTAACCATACAACACACGGCCATAGTATTAACCCTCCACTTAACCCTTTAAACCCCTCCCGTACCGATTACAATCCCGCATAGTATTAACCCTCCCCTACCGATACAACACTGCATAGTATTAACCAAACCCCCCCCTAACCAATACACACGGCATAGTATTAACCCCATAACCCCTACCACCCAACCAATACAACCTGCATATATTAACCTATAACCGCTCCCTAACCAATACACAACTGCATAGTAATTAACCTCCCTAACTGATACACACTGCATAGTAAAGTAACCCACCCCTAACTGTTACACAACTGGCATAGTATTAACCCACCCCTAACTGATACACACTGCACTAGTATTAAACCCTACTCTAACTGATAACACACTAGCATAAATAATATTAACCCCTCACCCTCCCCCTAACTTATCCACACTGCAATAGTATTAACCCTCCCCTAACCAATACACACTGCATAGTATTAACCCTCCCTAACCGATACACACTGATAGTATTAAACCTCCCCTAACTGATACACACTGCATAGTATTAACCCTCCCTAACCAATACACACTGCACAGTATTAACCCCAAACCCAAACCCTCCTCTAACTGGATACACACTGCATAATATTCACCCCTCACCCCTACTGATACACACTGCAAATAGTATTAACCCTCCCCTACCAATACAACACTGCATAGGTAAATTACCCAACCCCTCCCTAACCGATACACACTGCACAAATAGTATTAAAAAACCCCTCCCTAACCGATACACACTGCATAGTATTAACCCTCCCCTAACTGATACACACTGCATAGTATTAACCTATACAAACCTCCCTACCACAATACACCGCCCATATGACCCTAACCACCCTCCTCTTCAACTGATCAAACTGCATAATATTACCCTCCCCTAACCAAATACACACTACACACTGCATAGTATTAACCCTTACCCTCCCTTTAAACCAGCACCAAACTGCAATAGTATTAACGAACCCTCCCCCTAAAAGATACAAACACACTGCAAAATAGTATTACCCTCCCTTAACCAATTACACATTGCCTAGTATTAACCCTCCCTAACCAACACACACTGCATACACCTGCATAGTAATTAACCTATTAACCCCACCCCAACCCCCCTGAACCGATAACAACACCTGCATAGTTATTAAGACCCTCCCCTAACAGATAAAACAATGCATATATTACCCTCCCCTACCGATACAAACTGCATAGTAATTAACCCTCCCCTAAACAATAAACCACTACTAGTATTAACCCCCCCCTAACGACACCGCTGCATAGTATTAACCTCAACCCTCCGCTAAACTGATACAACTGCATAGTATTAACCCTTCACCCCGCCTACCCAATAATAATGCATAATAGTATTAACCCTAACTCTAAACTCGATACAACACACTTGCAATAATCTTAACCCTCCCCCCTAAACTGATACACACTGCATAGTATTAACCCTCCCCTAACCAACACACACACTGCATAGGTATTAAAACCCTCCCTAAACCGATACAACACTGCCTCGTATTAACCCTCCCAAAAACGCGATAACAAACTGCATCGTATTAACCCTATAACCCTACCCTCCCTTAACAATACACACTGCAACAGTATTAACCCGTCCTCTAACTGATATCACACCTGCATAATATTATAAGGCCCTCCCCTAACTGATACACACTGCATAGTATTAACCCTCCCCTAACCAATACACCACTGCAAGTATTTACCCTACCCTACAACCGATACACCACACTGGGGGCATAGTGATAAACCCTCCCTCCCTAACCATACACACTGCATATTATTAAAACCCTTCCCCTAACTGATACACACGGCATAGTATTAAACCCACCCTTTAAAACCCGTCCCTAACTACATACCCATAGCACTGCACAGTATTTACCCTCCTCTAACTGATACAAACTGCATAAATATTAAGTAACCCATCGCCCTAACCGATACAAACACACTGCATAGTATTACCGCTCCCCATAACTGAATACACACTGCATAGTATTAACCCCTCCCTTAACCAGTACAACACACCTGCATAGTTTCAAAACCCTCCCCTAAATATACACACGCATGTTAACCCCTCCCTTGACCAATACACATTGCATAGTATTAAACAACCTCCCTAACATACACACTGCATAAGTATTAACCCGTGGCAGAACCCTCCCAACCAATACAACACTGCATACACACTGCATAGTATAACCCCTCTGACGTACAACCACTGCAAAGTATTAACCCCTCCCCTAACAGATAAACAATGCACTAGTTAATAAAAAAACCAACCCTCTCCTAACCGATACAAAACACTCATAGTATTAACACCCTCCCCTAAACACAACCCTACAACCACTACAATAGTATTACTAACCCTCCCCCTAAAACCGAGTCACACTGTGTCATAGCATTACCCTCCTCTAACGTGATTTTACAACAACAACCACTGCATAGTCTTAACCTAACCTTCCCTACCAATTACATAATGCAAGTATTAACCCCTCCCCTACCCGATACAACACTGATGTATTAACCCTCCCCTAACTGATACACACTGCATAGTATTTAAACTACTGCCCCCTAAACCAATACACCTGCATAGTATTACCCGTCCCTAACCAATACACACTGCATTAAATTAACAACCCTCCCCTCCCCCCAGCTGATACACAACTGCATAGTATTAACCCTCCCTAACCAATACACACTGCATAGTATTTAACCTCCTCTAACTCTGTATACACACTCTGCATAATATTAACCCTCCCCCTAAAACCAATCACACTGCATATTAATTAACCCGTTAACCCTCCTAACCTGCCGTCCCCTAACGGATACACACTGGCATAGTATTAACCCTCCCCTAACTGATACAACACACTGCATATTATAAACCCCCCCCAACCAATACACAACTGCATAATATTAAAACCAAACTAACCCCCCCCTAATAACCAAATACACAACTGCATAGTATTAAAACCCTCCCCCACTGATACACACTGCAAGTATTAACCCTACTCTAACTGAATACACAACTGGCCAAATATTAACTCTGCACTAACCAATACACACTGCAATGTATTACTACACACGACTCCCCCTAAACAATACACACTGCATAGTATTAACCTCCCCTAACGATACAACACTGCATAGTATCAAATCTCCTCAATCTCCATCTCAACTTCAATCCTCCCCACCAACACATGCATAGTATTAGATAACCCTCCCCTAACTGATACACACTGCATAGTATTAACCAACTCCCTAACCATCACACACTGCATAATATTAACCCTCCCCTAATCAATACGCACTGCATAATATTAACCCTCCCCTAACCAATACGCACTGCATAGTATTAACCCTCCCTAACCGATACACACTGCATAGTATTAACCCTCCCAAAACTAAAAAACGTATACACACTGCAATAGTTAACTGTTAACCCTCCTCCCCTAACCGATAACAACTTGCATAGCATTAACCCAACAACTCCTTAAAATAAAAACCAGTAAACCTTGCATGTATTAACCCTCCCTAAACAGATACCACACGCATAGTATTAACCCTCCCTTAAACCAATACACACTGCATAGTATTACCCTCACCTCCCTAACCAATACAACACCTGCATATATTAACCCACAACTCCTAACCAATCACAACTTCATAGTAATTAACCCCCTGACCGATACACACTGCTAGTATTAACCCTCCCTCCCCTACCGATAAACAACTGTCAATAGTAATTAAACCCTCCCCTACTGATACACACTGCATAGTATTAAAACCCTCCTCTACTGATACACTGCATAGTATTAAACCACCCCCTAACCATACACACTGCATATATAACACCCTCCTATCCAATACACACGTTCGTAGTTTCCACCCCTCCCCCTAACAGATACACAACTTGCAAGTATTAACCCCATAAAACCCCCCCAACCATAACACACTGCATAGTGATTAAAACCCCTCATTTAAACCAATACACACACGCATAGTATTAACCCTCCCTAACCAATACAACACACTGCACGGTATTACCCCCCCTACTGGATACCAACACTGCATATATAAACTTTACACCCTTTTACCCTCCTACCAATACACACTGCAGTATTATACCCTCCCTAACCGATCCACACTGATAGTATTAACCCTCCCTAACACAAACACACTGGCATAATATTAACCAACCCTCCCCCTACTGATACAACAACACTGCATAGTAATGTCACCCTCTCCCCCTAACCGATACACACTGCATAGTATTAACCCTACCCTCACCCGATACACACGGCATGGTATTAAAGAAACCCTCTCCTACACTGATACACACTGCATATTATTAACTCCTCCCCCTAACTGATCACCCCCTGCATAGTATTAACCCTACCTTAAAAACCAGTACAAACACTGCAATAGTATACCCTGCCCCTAACAGAGACAACTGCATAGTAATAAACCTCCCTTAAACCAATACACACTCTGATAGTATTAACCCTCCCTAACCAATACACCTGCATAGTAAACCCTCCCAACCAATACACCAACTGCATAGTACTTAACCCTCCTAACCAAATCACCTGCAGTATTAAAAACCAAACCTCTCCTAACCAATATCCACTGCGCATAGTAGTACACCTCCTACCTATACACCTGCATAGTAATTAACCCTACCCGTCTAACTTGATACCAACACTGCATAGTATTAACTCCCTGGTGTGGGCCCGTAACTCTCACCTTGGATTGTGGAAATCCTCTCCTTAAAGAAGTTGCATCCAAGATAAACATGGTGAAAGAAGACTAGCTCACCAGTGGGCAATAATACAGCCCTGAAATATCAAATAACAAACGTCAGTCTTACTGGGCCCATAGCATTTATACTATGGGTGGGAGCTGCCATATCTGTTTCCCTTAGACAGTACAGTCTGAGGGTATGCTTTTGTATGTACGAACATTCCTTCTCTGTATTTATAGCATATTGGTGGGAAGCTGCGCCATAATTGTTTTTTCCCCCTTGACCTACGTAATGAGGGTATAAGCTATTGTCTGTAAGAAATTCCTTCTTCCTCTGTATTTTTATATTTAATACATATGGGTGGGGAGCGGCCATATGGTTTCCCTTAGAGACAGTACAGTATGGGTGTATGCTTTTGTATTACAGAAACATTCCTTCTCTGTATATTTATACATATGGTGTGGAGTGCCATATGTTTTCCCTACAACAGTACAGTATGAGGAGTATAGCTTATTGTGTGTACAGACTTCCCAAAATTCTCCGTATATTTATATGTTATCATATGGGTGGGAGCTGCCATAGTGGTTTTCCCTTAGACATACAGTTGAATGGTATAGCTTTATTGTGTGTACAGAACATTCCTTCTCTGTATATGTATATTTATACATAGGGTGGGAGCTGCCATATTGTTTCCCTTAGACAGTACAGTATGGAGGTATAGCTATTGTATGTACAGAACATTCCTTCTCTGTATAATTTTATACATATGGGTGGGAGCTGCCATATTGTTTTCCCTTGCATTACAGTATGAGGGTATAGCTTATTGTGTGTACGGAACTCTTCTTCTGTATATTTTATGATTTATACATATGGGTGGGAGCTGCCATATTGTTTTCCCTTAACAGTACAATATGAGGGTATAGCTTATTGTATGTACAGAACATTCCTTCTCTGTATATTTTACATATGGTGGGAGCTGCCCATATTGGTTTCCCTTAGATAGTACAGATGAATGTATAGCTTATTGTATGTACTGAACATTCCTTCTCTGTATATTTATATTCATACATATGGGTGGGAGCTGCCATAATTTTTCCCTTAGACGTACAGTAGAGGGTATAGCTTATTGTATGTACAGAACATTCCTTCTCTGTATTTTTATACACTATGGGTGGGAGCTGCCATATTGGTTTCCCTTAGATAGTAACAGTAATGAATGTATAGCTTATTGTATGTACTGAACATTCCTTCTCCTGTATATTTATATTCATACATAGGGTGGGAGCTGCCATAAATTGTTTTCCCTTAGAACAGATACAGTATGAGGGTATAGCTTATTGTATGTACAGAACACTTCCTTCTCTGTCATATTTATATTTATACATATGGGTGGGAGTTGCCATATTGTTTTTCCCTTAGACAGTACATATGAGGGGTATAAAGTGCTTATTGTGTGTACAGAACATTCCTTCTCTGTATAGTTATATTATTATATCATATGGGTAGGAGCTTGCCATATTGTATCCCGTTAGAAGTACAGTATGAGTGTATAGCTTATTATTGTAATGTACAGAACATTCTTCTTCTCTGTATATTTATATTTATACATATGGGTAGGAACTGTCCATATTGTATCCCTTAGACAGTACGTATGAGTGTATAGCTTATTGTGTGTTCAGAACATTCCTTCTCTGTATATTTATATTTATACATATGGGTAGGAGCTGCCATATTGGTATCCCTTAGACAGTACAGTATGAGTGTATCGCTTATTGTATGTACAACATTCCTTCTCTGTAATTTATATTTATACATATGGGTGGGAGCTGGCCTATGTTTTCCCTTAAGACAGTACAGTATGAGGGTATAGCTTATTGCATGTACAAACATTCCTTCTCTGTATATTTATTACATATGGGTGGGAGCTGCCATATTGTTTCCTTTAGACAGTACAGTATGAGTGTATAGCTTATTGTATGTACAGAACATTCCTTCTCTGTATATTTATAATTCATACATATGGGTGGGGCTGCCATATTGTTTTTCCATATTGAAAGACATTGAGAGCACTGATTATTTATTAGTTGTTATTTATTATTATTAGTTTGTTAATTTGCAGTAACCAATCAGATCACTTTTACTGACCTACTGTAATACAGTTTCGAAAACATCTGATACCATCTGTTGGTTACAGCATTCATAGAACAGAAGGCCCCCCTCCTATTAAATCTTAAATTTAAAGGTAAAAAAATTGTATTAGACAATGGAATTCGCTTTAATCAATACTCCAGTCCTTACCACCAGTTGGCAGCTCCAGCAGTAGTGCCCTAATTCATACTTATACCATACAGGGGCTTTGTTGAACCAGTTTCCCTTCCTCGACTGTCCGTTTGTCTGGCTGAGACTGTGAAACTTTCCCCAGATCTTCAAGGTTCATAATTCTCTCTAAACACAAGCCAAGACATTGTTATGGGGACAGAAGACCCTCCTCTTACAACTGGGGTGCAAATCCAGTAGGTCGCACCAATACACTATGTCGTGCTCATTGTTGTGCCAGTTAATGTTAAACAGAGGTGAAGGGCAGAATTACGAATATGAAAGGGCTCCATGTGTGCCTTCCCCCTACATGCAATAGAGACACATTAGGTAGGTAAGTTACCTTTCTCCTTCATCAGGTAGGTGCTCAGAACGTAACACCCAGATAAGGTCAAGAATCCAGCAAAGCAGAAAACACTCTCCCAGCTGACAGTTCCAGCAGCAACGAGCCAGCTCCTCCATGAACAAGGTGTCCTGCAAAGAAAGAGGGCCCCGCTGATAAGGGCCACTACTGGGAGCCACACGACCTCTCCCTCCCATACCCTCCCCTACATCCATAGTCTCTCTCTCCCTCCCATACCTTCCCTTACACTCCCTAGTCTCTTCCTCTCCCTACCCTACCCTCCCCTACATCCCCAGTCTCTCCCATACCCTCCCCTACATCCCTAGCTCCCTCCCATCCCTCCCTCCCCCTAACCTCCATAGTCTCCCTCCCATAATACCTTCCCTTACATCCCTAGTCTCCCTCCCATACCTTCCTTACATCCCTAGTCTCCTCCTCCCCTCCATACCCCTCCCACTACATCCCTAGTCCTCCCCCTACCTTCCCCTACATCCCTAGTCCCTCCCCCTCCCATACCTTCCCCTACTCCCTAGTCCTCCCCCATAACCTCCCTACACTCCCAGTCTCCTCCCATATACCTTCCCCTACATCCCTAGTCTCCCTCCCATACCTTCCCCTACATCCCTAGTCTCCCTCCCATCCTTTCCCTACATCCCTGGTCTCCCTCCCATACCTTCCCCTACATCCCTAGTCTCCCTCCCATACCCTCCCCTACATCCCTAGTCCCCCTCCCATACTTCCTCCTACAATCCCTTGTCTCCCTCCCATAACCTTCCCCTACATCCCTAGTCTCCCTCCCTCCATACCCTCCCCTCCCCTACAACTCCTAGTCTCCCCTCCCCATACCCTCCCCCTACATCCCTAGTCTCCCTCCCATCCTCTCCCCTACATCCCTAGTCTCCTCCCTCCCATAAACCTTCCCCTACATCCCTATCCTCCCCTCATACCCTTCCCTTACAATCCCTAGTCTCCCTCCCATACCTTCCCCTATACATCCCTAATGTCTCCCGTCCCTACCTTCCCCTACATCCCTAGTCTCTCCCTCCCATACCCCCCCCTAATCCCTAGTCTCCTCCCCATACATTCTTCCCAACATCCCTAGTCTCCTCTCCATACCTTTCCCCTACAACCTCCCTGGTCTCCCCTCCCATACCTTCCCCTACATCCCTAGTCATCGCCCCCCCTACCTTCCCCCTACAACCCTAGTCTCCCTCCCACCTTCCCCTACATCCCTAGTCTCCCTCCCTATCCTTCCCTTACATCCCTATCCCCTAAGTCCTCCTCCCATACTTCCCTACATCCCTAGTCTCCCTCCCATATACCTCTTCCCTAATTACATCCCTAGTCCTATCTCCCTCCCATACTTCCCTTACATCCCTGTCCGCCCTCCCATACATTCCCTACATCCCTAGTCTCCCTCCCATACCTTCCCCTAACAGATCATCCCTAGTCTCCCCTCCCATACCTTCCCCTACATCCCTAGTCTCTTCCCTCCCATATCCCTCCCCTACATCCCTATCTCCCCTAACCACATCCTAGTCTCCCTCCCATATACCTCCCCTACATCCCTAGTCTCCCCCATACCCTCCCTACATCCCTAGTCTCCCTCCCTACCTTCCCCTACATCCCTAGTCTCCCTCCCATACCTTCCTCCCCTACAATCCCTAGTCTCCCATCCCATACCCTCCCCTACCCCTATCTCCCTCACCTCCCATAACCTCCCCTACATCCCTAGTCTCCTCCCCATACCTTCCCCTACATCCCTAGTCTCCCTCCCTAACCCTCCCTCCCCTCATCCCTAGTCTCCCCTAGTCTCCCTCCCATACCTTCCCCTACATCCCCCCTAGTCTCCCCCTCCCCATACCCTCCCCTACATCCTAGTCTCCCTCCCATACCTTCCCCTACATCCCTAGTCTCCCTCCCATCCTTCCCCTTACATCCCTAGTCTCCCTCCCATACCTTCCCCTACATCCCTAGTTCTCCCTCCCATACCTTCCCCTAACATCCCTAGTCTCCCTCCCATACCTTTCCCTACATCCCGGTCTCCCTCCCATACCCTCCCCTACAATCCCTAGTCTCCCTCCCATACCCTCCCCTACATCCCTAGTCTCCCTCCCATACCTTCCCCTACATCCCTTGTCTCCCTCCCATACTTCCCCTACATCCCTAGTCTCCCTCCCATACCCCTCCCCTACATCCCTAGTCTCCCTCCCATACCCTCCCCTACATCCCTAGTCTCCCTCCCATACCTTCCCCTACATCCCTAGTCTATCTCCCTCCCATAATACCTTCCCCTACTCCCTAGTCCTCCCTCTCATACCTCCCCTTACATCCCTACGTCTCTCCTCCCATAACCTTCCCCTACATCCCTAGTACCCCTCCCTCCCATACCTTCCCCTACATCCCTAGTCTCCCTCCCATACCCCCCCTACATCCATAGTTCTCCCTCCCATACCCTCTCCTATCATCCCTACTCCAGTCTCCCTCCCATATACTTCCCCCTACATCCCTAGTCTCCCTCCCATACCTTCCCCTACATCCCTAGTCTCCCTCCCATAACCCTCCCCTACATCCCTAGTCTCCCTCCCATACCTTCCCCTACATCCCTAGTCTCCCTCCCATACCCTCCCCTACATCCCTATTCTCCCTCCCATACACCTCCCCTACATCCCTATTCCTCCCATCCCATAAAACCTCCCTACATCCCTAGTCTCCCCTCCCATAAACCTCTCCCCTACATCCCTATCTCTCTCTCCTCCCATAACCTTCCCCTACATCCCTAGTCCCCTCTCTCAACTTCCCTACATCCCTAAGTCTCCCCCCATACCTCCCCATCCTATCTCTCCCTCCCATACCCTCCTACATCTAGTCTCCCTCCCCATACCCTCCCCTACAATATTAACCCTACAATATCTAGTCTCCCTCCCATACCCTCCCTACTCCCTAGTCTCCCTCCCATACCTTCCCCTACATCCCTAGTCTCCCCTCCCAACCCTCCCTACATCCCTAGTCTCCCTCCTCCCATTACCTCCCCCCTACAATCCTACCCCCAGTCGCTCCCTCCCATACCTTCCCACTCCCTATCTCCCTCCCCCCATCTTCCTTACCCCTAGTCTCCCTCCCATACCTTCCCCTACAATCCCTAGTCTCCCTACTATACCTTCCCCTACATCCCTAGGCTCCCTCCCATACCTTCCCCTACATCCCTAGTCTCCCTCCCATACCTTCCCCTACATCCCTAGTCTCCCTCCCATACCTTCCCCTACATCCCTAGTCTCCCTCCCATACCTTCCCCTACATCCCTGGTCTCTCCCTCCCATATCTTTTTCTTGCTAGTTCCCACAACTTACCACTTACCCCAATTGGGATCCTCTGCCAACTGCACTGCAGGTGAATGCACGTTCGTTCTCTCGCACGCGCTGGGAAAACAGACTGGCCAATGACGGGAAGTGAACTCCTAGTAAGGGAATAACATACAAGTCTACATAGAAATTCCCATTGTGCATTGTGTGGCCATAGAGAAATGCAGCAAATTATAGATAATTCTATGTTTCTTTTGGCAGAGAGCGAGCACCACAGGCCCCAGCCAACAAACTAATGTTCAATTTACACTATTTGACTGAGCTTCACAGCAAACAAGTACTGGATTGAAGTCATGCAGCAACACAAACACATACAGAGTAAGTGCTCCGTTCCATGTATACAATGAACAATTCCTTTAATAAAAGGAGCAAAAAAAGTCTGCACTGGATACTGATATGAAGCAGCCAATAAGGTGTTAACTGCATTAGACCAGTAAGAAGATTGGCTGCATCTCTTATTACATAAACCCAGTAATAAAACAGATATCGTATATAATCAGTATCCAATAATAAAACAGATATCGTATATAATCCTTATCCAGTAATAAAACAGAATATCGTAATATAATCAGTATCCAGTACATAAAACATATTGTATATAATCAGTACCATCAATAAAAAACAGTATCGTATATAATCAGTATCCAAGTAATAAAACATATATCGTATATAATCAGTATCCAGTAATAAAACAGATATCGTATATAATCAGTATCCATAATGAAAACAGAATTATCGTATATAATCATGTATCCATATAAAACACAGATATCGTATATAATCATGTATCCAATAATAAAACAGAATCGTATATAATCAGTATCAAAAATAAAAACAGATATCTAGATAATCAGATCCAATAATAAAACAGATATCGTTATAATCAGTATACAATATAAAACAGATATCGTATATAATCAGTATCCAATATAAAACATATTCTATAATCAGTATCCAATAATAAAACAGATATCGTATATAATCAGTATCCAATAATAAAACAGATTCGTATATAACACAGTATCAATAATAAAACAAGATATCGTATATACATCGTATCCAATATAAAACAGATATCATATATACAGTATCAATAATAAAACAGATATCGTATATAATCAGATCCAATATAAAACAGATATCGTATATAATCAGTATCCAATAATAAAACAGATATCGTATATAATCAGTATCCATAATAAACAGATATCGTATATAATCAGATCCAATAATAAAACAGATATGTATATAATCAGTATCCAATAAATAAAACAATACTATATAATCAGTATCCAATAATATTGTCTGAAAGAAAGCTATTAATGTGATCCTGAACTTACCCGTAGAAGTCCCATGAGGAAGCGAGGAAGCTGACCAGGATTAAAGGGAACGTGGAGACATGAGCTACAAGGGGTGTATGCTTTTGATAAGACCCCCAGGTCAGTGCCGAAAGGAAAATAACCTTTTCTCCTCCCACCCTGGAAAAATATAAGAATTAGTTCAAGAGAAAAAGGCCTCACTGCTAGGAATTAAATGGGATATATATACCCCACTGCCTAGAATTAAGGGGATATATAATAACCTCACTGCTAGAATTAAGGGAATATATAATAACCCCACTGCTAGAATTAAGGGATAATAATAACCTCACTGCTAGAATTAAGGGATATATAATAACCTCACTGCTGAATTAAGGGATATAAATACCCCACTGCTAGAATTAAGGGGATATATAATAACCTCAGCTGCTAGAATTAAGGGATATATAATACCACTGCTAGAATTAAGGGATATATAATAACCTCACTGCTAGAATTAGGGGATATATAATAACCTCACTGCTAAATAGGCGATATATAACCCCACTGCTAGAATTAAGGGGATTTATAATAACCCCACTGCTAGAATTAAGGGGATATATAATAACCCTCACTGCTAGAATTAAGGGGATATATAATAACCTCACTGCTAGAATTAAAGGGATATATAATACCTCACCTGCTAGAATTAAAGGGATATATAATACCTCACTGCTAGAATTAAAGGGTATATATAACCACTGCTAGAATCAAGGGGATATATAATAACCTCACTGCTAGAATTAAAGGGATATATAATAACCCCACTGCTGGAATTAAGGGGTATATAATAACCTCACTGCTAGAATTAAGGGATAATATAACTACCTCACTGCTAGAATTAAAGGGATTATAGAATAACCCTCACTGCTAGAATTAAAGGGATATATAATAACCTCAACTGCTAGAATTAAGGGATATAGAATAACCTCACTGCTAGAATTAAAGGGATATAGAATAACCTCACGCTAGAATTAAAGGGATTAATAACCTCCTGCTAGAATTAAAGGGATATAGAATAACCTCACTGCTAGAATTAAAGGGATATAGAATAACCTCACTGCTAGAATTAAAGGGATATATAATAACCTCACTGCTAGAATTAAATGGATATAGAATAACCTCACTGCTAGAATTAAGGGGATATATAATAACCTCACTGCTAGAATTAAAGGGATATATAATAACCTCACTGCTAGAATTAAAGGGATATAGAATAACCTCACTGCTAGAATTAAAGGCATATATAATAACCTACCTCACTGCTAGAATTAAGGGGATATAATAATAACCTCACTGCTAATAAAGGGATATAATAACCAACCTCACTGCTAGAATTAAGGGGATATATATAACCTCACTGCTAGAATTAAAGGGATATATAATAACCTCACGCTAGAATTAAGGGATATATAATAACCTCACTGCTAGAATTAAAGGCGATATATAATAACTCACTGCTAGAATTAGGGGATATATAATAACCTCACTGCTAGAATAAGGGGATTATATAATAACCTCAACTGCTAGAATTAAGGGTATAAATAACCTCCTGCAGAATTAGGGGATATATAATAACCTCACTGCTAGAATTAAGGGATATATAATAACCTCACTGCTGAATAAAGGCTATATATAATAACCTCACTGCTAGAATTAAGGGGATATATATAACCTCACTGCTAGAATTAAGGGGATATATAATAACCTCACTGCTAGAATTAAGGGGATATATAAAACCTCACTGCTAGAATTAAGGGGATATATAATACCTCACTGCTAAATTAAAGGGATATATATAACCTCACTGCTAGAATTAAAGGCATTATAATAACCTCACTGCTAGAATAAAGGGATATATAATACATCACTGCTAGAATTAAAGGGATATAAATAACCTCACTGCTAAATTAAAGGCATATATAATAACCTCACTAGAATTAAAGGATAATAATACCTCACTCTGATTAGGGATATATAATACCCACTGCTAGAATAAGGGGATATAAATAACCTCACTGCTAGAATTAAAGGGATACAGTGTTCTCCCCAGAATTTTTTCCTGCCGGGTGGCATGAAAAAGTACCGGTGGCATGATAAAGTAGCCGGGTGGGGTAGGACGGAGGAAATTTGGTGGTCAGGGAAAATGTGCACTGCATCATGCTATTATATAGGTCAGGGATGTCAACTTTTGTCCCACTAGATGTTGTGAAACTACAACTCCCAGCATTCCATGGTTGTAGAATGCAGGGTGTTGTATTTCGTCAACATCTACAGGTAACCCATGTAACATAGCAGCACAAGCACATGTGACACCCTTTTGTGGCCTTGGAGATCTTGGAAAAGCTAGTTAACGTGCTAAAATATTCTTGCAGGTGTAAAAGGGGTCTGGACTGAGCAGTTTGGTGGGCGGGAGTTTTTTACTGACCTATTGGCACCTATTAACCTACTTCTAAATTCTTTTAAATCACAAGTGTTCTCTAAGAATTTTTTTCCAGCCGGGTGGCATGAAAAAGTAGCCGGGTGGGCCGCCCGGCTAAAAGGCCCTAGGGAGAACACTGGATATATAATAACCTCACTGCTATGCAAATTAAGGGGATATAATATAACCTCACTGCTAGAATTAAGGGGATATATAATAACCTCACTGCTAGATTAAGGGGATATATAATAACCTCACTGCTAGAATTAAGGGATATATAATAACCCTCATGCTAGAATTAAAGGCATATATAAACCTCACTGCTAGAATTAAAGGGATAAACCTCACTGCTAGAATTAAGGGGATATATAATAACTCACTGCTAGAATTAAAGGCATATATAATGACCTCACTGCTAGAATTAAAGGCATATATAATGACCTCACTGCTAGAATAAGGGGATATATAAAACCTCACTGCTAGAATTAGGCATATATAATAACCTCACTGCTAGAATTAAAGGCATATATAATGACCTCACTGCTAGAATTAAAGGCATATATAATAGGGAGCGCCCCCTTACTCACTTGTCGCTGACGTGCCCTCCAATAACCTGTGTCACGCAGTATCCCCAGAAGAAGCTGCTGAGGACGATTCCAGACTGTTGCTTATTCCACCAAAGTGTTCGCTCATAGACACGGCACAGATTGGCATGCTGGCGCGGGCACAATATAGCAGACTGTCCCCATCAATAGTGTCAGTGTCCAAACCCGCAACTCCAACCTGACATGAGCAACAAACAAGGAAATCACTGGTCCTGCCTCTCCAAAAGGCAATGGGGCTGCCACAGAGAACTGGTCCTTCCTATACCTGTCTATGGGGCAGACAGTAGGATTGTACCCAACATTGTGGGAAAGGTCCCTAGATTTAACATGCAAGGAATTCTAGGTAATCCCCCATCATTAAATACCCACACCTGCTAAAGAACCAGTGTGGTGACACCATCATTTTACTCTGAGGCCATCTCCCTTGGGGCTTAATAGTCCAATGACATTTTTAGGGATTAGTGTACACCTTACTTGCCTATAGCGTTCGCACCTGGTCTATAGCGTTGCACCTTACCCTATAGCATTACATGTTAGCCTATAGGGTTGTACGTTAGCCTATAGTGTTGCACGTTACCCTGTAGCGTTACATGTTAGCCTATAGCATTGCAACCTTACCCTATAGCATTGCACCTTACCCTATAGCTTTGCACCTTAGCCTATAGCGTGCACCTTAGCCTATAGCGTTGCACACCTTAGCCTAAGCGTTGCATTGCACCTTAGCCTATAGCTGATGCACCTTACCCTATAGCGTTGCACCACCTTACCCTATAGCGTTGCCCTTCCCTATCGTTGCACACCTTAGCCTATAGCATTACGTTAGCCTATAGCGTTACATGTTAGCCTATAGGGTTCTGCACGTTACCCTGTAGCGTTACATGTTAGCCTATGCGTTACACCTTTACCCTATAGCGTTACATGTTAGCCTATAGCTTTGCACGTTACCCTATACGTTGCACGTTACCCTATAGCATTACACGTTACCCTATAGCGTTACGTTAGCCTATAGTGTTACAGTTAACCTATACGTTGCACATTAACCTATAGCGTTGCACGTTATCCTATAGCATGACATGTTACCTATAGCGTTGCACACGGTACCCTATAGCGTTACATGTGCCATTATATTGCATGTAGCCTATAGCGTTGCACGTACCCTATAGCGTTACATGTTAGCCTAGATTATTGCACGTTATCCTATAGCGTTACATGTCAGCCTATAGCGTTGAAAGTTACCCAATAGCGTTACATGTTAGCCTATAGTATTGCACATTATCCATAGCGTACATGTTAGCCTATAGTGTTGCACGTTAAGCCTATACATTACATGTTAGCCTATAGTATTGCACGTTACCCTATAGCGTTACATGTTTGCCTATAGCGTTACAATGTTAGGCCTATAGTATTGCACGTTACC
>JAACNH010003819.1:0-26954 GCA_019447015.1 Hymenochirus boettgeri
TTCCCCCAGTCCTCCAACATCTTCCCATGTTCCCTCAGTCTTCCAACTTCTTCCCATGTTCCCTCAGTCTTCCAACACCTGCGCTCAGCCTAGTTAAAACTTGATAACATTGTAAACATTCCTTGTTTGTAGAAACCATCCAGCTTTTTATTAAACTGGACCATAACCTGCCATAAAACGTCACTGGAAGACAGTTCCATAGCTTACCGTTCTCACAGTGACAAACCCTTCCCAACTCTTACTTTAGTATAATACCAGTAACTGTGTAACATCTTGTTTGTAGAAAACTCATGTCAGCTTTTTTATTAAACTGACCCCATGAACTGCCCATAACAACGTCCACTGGAAGGCAGTTCCATAGCTTTACTGTTCTCACAGTGAAACCCTTCCCAGCTCTACTTTGAGTATCAATACCAGTATTGTAAAATTCTTGTTGTAGAAACTAATCCAGCTTCTTATTAAACGACAATGAACCTGCCATAAACAACGTCACTGCGAGGAGACAGTTCCTAGCTTTACCGTTCTCACAGTGACCCACACCCCCCTTTCCCAAACTCTACTTTGTATCAATACCAGTAACTTGTAAACATCTTGTTTGTAGAACTCATCCAGCTTGTTTATTAAACTGACCAATGAACCTGCCATACAACGTCCACTGGAAGACAGTCCATCGCTTACAGTTCATCACAGTGACAAACCCTTTCACAACTCATACTTTAGTGTATCAATACCAGTAACGTGTAAATCATTGTTTTAGAAACTCATCCAGCTTTTTATTAAACTGCCCAAGAACCTGCCACTAACACGTCCACTGGGAAGAACAAGTCCATAGCTTTACCGTTCTCACCCAGTGACAACACTTTCCCAACTCTACTTATGTATCAATACAGTAAATTGCAACATTTCTGTTTTGTAGAAACGCATTCAGCTGTTTTATTAAACTGACCAATGAACTGCCATAACACCGTCCATGCGAAGACCAGTTCCCATAGCTTTACGTTCTCCAGTGACAAACCCTTTCCCACACTACTACTTTGTATCATACCAGGAACTTGCAACATCTGTGTTTGTAGAAACTATTCCAGCTTTTTAAAAACGTGACCAATGAACGCCATAACAACGTCCACTGGGGGACAGTTCCATAGGCTTACCTATCACGTGACCCAACCCTTTCCAAACTGAACTTTATGTATCAATCCAGTAAACTTGCCAACATTTCTGTTTGTAGAAAAACTCATCCAGCTTTTTATGTAAACTGACGCAATGACACCTGCCATAACAAGGTCCACGGAAGACCAATTCCATAGCATTACCGTACTCACAGAAGAGGCTGCTTGGAATGTGAAAAGAAATACTGTCTGTTAATCTGCTATAAAGGCATGGTGACACACCATTATTAACAATGCAATTTTTTTCACCCCATCGACCAAAGTTTCGTGTTTCAGTGAATCGAGTGATTGCGTTTTTGGCAGGATTATTAGACACAATGTCGAATGGACACGACCAAAAAACAGGGCCGTTGGTGCCAGTCCTCAATGGATGGTCTTTCCATGGACTACTTTGCTACGACCCACAGTCATTCATCCTGGCGGCCAGTCGGAAGTGCCAAAATGTTGGTCTGGCGTCGGAGAAGAAATATTGCAAAGTGTATGTACCAGCTTCAATCTTACTGTGGTAGCTTAGCTATAGAGTATACGAGCTTATAGCTATTTTCAACCAATCAGAACATCTTTCATAGCCAACTGCCGTTGGCAGATAAAAGTTTATTGGTGATGGGCTGCTAAAATTACCAAACTAAGCTACGTAACATAGTAGGGAGGTTGAATAAGGCAGAAATACTCTAATTCAACCAGTCACATTTGAGAGAATGCACAATAAAAAAAACCAACCAACCCACCCAATAACCAGGAAACAACATGCCGTTGGCGGGAGGGTGAATTTGGAAGTTTGCCATCCTGACATAGACCTCTTCCAATGTGCATTGCTCCCAATATATGGATTAGGCGAGTTCACATTGAAAGGACGAGACTAGACGCGTATTAATACGGTATTAATTTATAGGGAGGTCATCCTTTAGGATATTTCTGTGCAATTCGGCCTAGTCAGTCAAAAACCTGCTAATCATAGAGTCATAACCACAGGGCTTTCCATCGACCTCGTCCGATAGGGAAAGGTGTGGAAAGGGTAATGCTGCGTTTTTTCGGACCCCGATAATCCACCCCCCTCTTATTTAATTTCATTTAACAAGCCGATGAATATTTCTATTAAAGTGAAAATGAACTATGAAGCCATTTAGACTGTGCCTGCACCATCACTACAGCCTACTGTATGGCTTTATTACATCACATCAGAGCCGAGAAAAAATGAATTTTCCCAACCCAAGGAAGGAAATAAAAAAATTCCATCCTTGGTCATTCCAGAAATGCTGTTTTAATTTGACATGTGGTAATTACCTTGACCAATTACACGGAATAACAATCAACTTGACACAAGCGGGATTAGTTTATATATTAAATAGCCCGCCTGAAATGTATTCATATGACAAAGAAATTTGAGAGGACCTTATGTGCTATGTTTTATCGCATAATTATTGTTAGCAAATGGGGGCGTCAGTAAATAATAAATTTCCATATTTTAGGATATTGTGTATGGCCACTGGGGCATATGACAATTCACGACAGTATGTTACAGTATAAGTTATACAGAACAGTTATTTCAGTATGTTACCAGTATATGTTATTACAGTATGGTTAAAGTCTATGTTATTACAGTACAGTTATCAAGTTAGGTTACAGTATAAGGTGTATACAGAACATGTTATCTAGTTGTTTACAGTGTATTGTTCATATTACAGTAATTGTTATCACCAGTAGTTACAGTATAAGTATACAGAACATTGTTTATTTCATATGTTACAGTATATGTTGTACAGTATGTTACAGTATATGTATTTACATATGTTACAGTGTATGTTATTAAGTACATGTATGTACAGTTATATTCAGTATAAGTTATTACAGAACCATGTTATTTCAGTATGTTCCAGTATTGTATTACAGTATGTTACAGTAAGTGTTATTCAGCCATATGTACAGTATAAGTTAGTACAGAAATGTCATGTTAGTCATATGTTACAGTATATGTTATTACAGTAGTTACAGTATGTTATTACAGTACATGTATATCGTATATGTTTACAGTACATGTTATACAGTAGTGTTACAGCTACATGTATACAGTATGTACCAGTTATGTATTACAGTGACAGTTATTACAGTTGCTTACAGTATAAAGTAATTACCAGAAAGTAGTACAGTATGTTACGTTATATGTTATACAGTACATGTTATCCAAGTATGTTACCAGTTATAAGTTATTACAGAACGTGTACAGTATGTTACACGTATATATTATAAAGTCATGTTACAGTATATGTATTACAGTACATGTTATCACAGTATGTTCATTATAAGTTATTAAGAACATGTTATTACCGTAGGTTACAGTATATTGTATTTACAGTATGTACAGTAGTTAGTTTACAGTATGTTAACGTGATGTTATTACAGGCTTGTTACATTAGTATAAGTTATTAACAGCAACCATGTTTTAATTTCAGTATGTCCACAGATTATGTATTACAGTATGTACATTAGTTATTACAGTATATTACAGTATATGTTTATTACAGTACATGTTACACGTATGTTTACAGTATAAGTATTACAGAACCATGTTATTTCAGTATGTGTACGATATGTTATTTACACGTATGTTTACCAGTATATGTTATTACAGAAATGTTATTACAGTATGTTACAGTATATGTATTCAGTTGTTACAAGTATATGTTATTAGCAGGACATGTTATCACGGAATGTTCCAGTATAAGTTACTTACAGAACATGTTATTAACAGTATGTTACGTAATGTTTCACAGGTATGTTACGTGTGGTTATTACCAGTATGTACGTATATGTTTTAAGGTACATGTTATCACAGATGTTAAGTATATGTATATACAGTTATGTTATTTAAGTGTGTTACAGTCAGTATAGAATTATAGTACATGTTAAACACGTATATGTATTCCGCTGTTCAGTATAAGTTATATCAGAACATGTATATGACAGTATGTTACAGTATATGTATTAACAGAACATGTTATTAAAGTATGTGTACATATATGTATTACAGTACATGTTACACAGTATGTTCACAGTATAAGTGTTATTACAGAACATGTTATTACAGTAGTATGTTACACGTATAGTTAGTAAGTACATGGCTGATTACAGTGATGTTAAAGTATAGGTTATTACAATATGTTACAGCAGTCATGTTATTATCCGTAGTTTATTACAGTATTTTACAGTATATGGTTATTACGTACATGCTTATTACAGTATTGTTTAAAGTATATGTATTACGTATTGTTACGCATATGTTATACATTCCGTTATTACAGTAAGTTACAGATGTTATTACAGAACACTTTTATTACAGGGTATGTTACAGTATACTGTTATTACAGATGGTTCAGTACAATGTAGTAAGGTATGTTTTTAAGTGTGTTAAGTATATGTAATTATAGAGATTGTTCTAACAGTATATGTTATGTTATTACACTATATGCGTTAGGCAATGTTACAGTACTATTCTGGTGACAGGTATGTATAAGTATGTATCAGTTTATATTGAGTAAAGTATGTTACAGTATAGTTATAAGAGTATGTTACAGTAATGTCTTAACAGATTGTTACCATCATACTGTTATTATAGTATATGTTAGTTTAAAATGTTATTAGACTAATATAGTAACAGTTATTACGTATATGTTACAATATATGCTATTTACAGATATATTTTCCAGTATATTTTCCAATATATGTTATTGCATAATTGATACAGTATAATAATACAGTATAAGTTACGTGTATGTTATTACAGTTATGTGACAGTGTATGTATTACAGTAGATGTTACAGTGTACGTTAGTACAGTATATGGTTACATCGATGTTAGTACAGTATGTTATGGTGTTATAGGTGTATGTTATATTAAGTGAGTTATAGTTATTTACGTTATGTTTAGTATGATGTACATGTTTTATACAGCTAGTTAGGTATGATTACAGTGTTGATTATCCGTGTACAGTTAGTACAGTGATTGTGTATACACTAGAGTGATTACAGGTTATGTTATGACAGGTGTATGTCGTGTAAAAGTTAGGGGGATGTATTACAGGTATGTATTAACAGTATGTTACAAGGTTTGTTATTTTGGTATGTATACCAGTATATGTTCAGTTACTTGTTAAAGTTTAATTCGCAGTTTAGTGTTACGGTTTGTTATACAGGTATATGTTACAGTATGTTGTACCGTATGTGGTATGTTATTAGAGTGTATGTTATTACAGTGTTTTATTACAGATATGTACAGGGTATGTGTTATTACAGTGTATGTTACAGTGGTATGTTTAGTACAGTGTATGTTACAGTGATATGCTATATGTTCGGTTGTATGTACAGTGTGGTAGTTACAGTGTAGATTAAGATGTACTGGTATACGGATGCAGTGTATGTTGATTACAGTATTTGTTACAGTGTATGAGTTACAGTCTATGTTACAGTGTTGTTATCACAGTATAGTTACAATATAGGTTGGCATGTGTATGTACACAGTAGAAGAGCACTAGCGGTTTTGCATTGCCCACACACGTTGTTGTTACTGAGCGGGTTGAGGTCTGTGCCCATTGGGATTCCATGGAGAAACTCTTATTGGGGCTTATAGTCTTAGTAACTCGGGAAGTGTTATCCTTTCTTCTTATTCTTCATAAGTTGTTAACCTCTGCCCCTATACATAGGGAATAAACCAACACCGATGGTACTGCCAACAGCGTCTACTACAGGAGAAACACATGGATCAAACCTTATTATCCGACATGGACAGAAATTTCTTTCTCTTGTGATCTTATTAAATTAGAAAATGATTCTATGCTCATTTAATGTATTACCTCTCTCTCTCTTATTCCAATTAGTCGTCGTATCGACCATGCCAGTCATTTTAAAATGACTGAAGTCCCGTTTAAGTTACAAATATATGGGGGGCTCTGCGGGTGGGGGGGACGTCGGAAGGCAAGAACTAGATAATGTGCCATTAACGGCCCTTTCAAATTGTACAAAAATAGGGGATGGTCAGGCCGACAGGCTTTACCACCTGTCCAGACGGTAAGGCCTGGCAGTCGTCCGGACATCCGATTGGTAATGAAAAATAATGGCCTCTCCTATGCCAATCAGTGCCACATTATGTAAATACAGACGTGGATTCATTGCATTCAGATTCATGTCTGGGGTGGTACACAATCGTTATATTTCGCCACCCACTTCACTACTCCCGAACAAGGGATCAGGGTCATTAATCACCTTCCTGTAGTTATTAAAAACCAACCAAAAAAAGTTTGATGGGCCCAAGTCTTATCCAATCACCAAGGTCGTCCATGAGCAGCTCTAGGTTCACTTTATTTTCCCTGTTACAGTGTGTGGTAGGAATATTATAGCACTAAGCACACGGAATTGCAATGTTCTAGAATGGGTGTCTCAAGTGATGAGAGTCAAGGGCATGATCACTTAAATGTCAAATATTTGTAAAATATAAATGACATTCGAGTGTTCGTTCTAGTGTAACTACACACAAATGGATTATATTTTTAAATTCTATTACCATTACTATTGTACACACAAGTAAACTACTGAAATAGAGATGGGAGGAGAAAACATCAGGAGTGTCAAAGGAACGGATTCCATGGATCTTGGGTCTATGTGTCACGATAACTCCCAAGTCCTCTCTATTGAGTCACTCCTAAAGCGCGTAAACACATTTACAATAATAAAGGATCCGAACGGAACTCGCACCCTTTAACTCAGTAAAAGTGATACCAAGTAAACATGTTCCAAACTCGAAAGTTCACGAACAGGGTTCAGGAATGGTATCACTCCGAAAATTTCCCTAGTCCCGCAATTGGCCCCCTGTAGTAACAGATAAGGAGGCAGCCATGGTTGGTGGAATGTGGGAAATAAATATTATGTATATGGAGCTAAAAATACTTTACGTAGGGAGATAAATATACTGTATATATACTTGATATAGGGAGATAAATACTACTTATATAAACTTTAATGGGAGATAATATACTGTATATATACTTATTATTAGGGGAATACAAATAGAATACTTTATATAGGAGATAAATAACTTATATATATATTATATAGGGGAGATAAATATCTGTATATATTATACTTACTATAGGGAGATAAATATACTGTAATATATACTTTTATAGGGAGATAAATTACTTGTATAATACTTTATATAGGGAGATAAATATACTGTATATATACTTTTATAGGGAGATAAATATACTGTTATATACGTTATATAGGGAGATAAATATACTGTATATATACTGTATATAGGGAGATAAAATATGATATAATTTATATAGGAGATAATATATGTATATAACTTATATAGGGAGATAAATAGTACTGGTATATATACTTTATATAGGAGTATAATATACTGTATATATACATTTTATATAGGGAGATAAATATACTGATATATCTACTTTATATAGGGAGATAAAATTACGTATATAGTACTTATATAGGGAATAAATTATACTGCTATATAGACTTTGAATAGGGGATAGAGATATATATATACTTTATATAGGGAGTAAATATACTTATATATACTTTAATAGGGAGAAATATACTGTATATATACTTTATATAGGTGAAATTGATAAATTACTTATATAGGGAGATAATATACTGTATACTTATTATATAGGGAGATAAATATACTGTATATATACTTTATAGGGAGTAAATATTATGGTATATATATTTATATGGGAGATAATATATGTATATATACTTATATAGGGAGATAAATATACTGTATATATACTTTATATAGGGAGATAAATATAATTTATAGATACGTTAGATAGGGAGATAAAATATAATGTATATATACTTTATATAGGGAGATAAATATACTGTAAATATACTTTATATAGGGGAGAAAATATACTGTATATATATTTATATAGGGAGTAAATATACTGTATATATACTTTATATAGGGAGATATAATATACTGTATATATTACTGTATAGGGAGATAAATTACTGATATATACTTTATATAGGGAGATAAATTACGATATACACTTTATATAGGGAGATAAATATACTGTATAATCTTATTAGGGAGATAAATATACTGTATTTATACTTTATATAGGGAGATAAATATACTGTATATATACTTTAATAGGGAGATAATATAACTGTATATATACTTTATATAGGAGATAATATACTGTATATACTTTATATAGGGAGATAAATATAATTTACTATATATTATTAGGGAGATAAATTATATGTATATAATATATATACTTATATAGGGGATAAATATACTGTATATATACTTATATATGGGAGTAAATATTATTAATATACTTTATATAGGGAGATAAATATATGTAATATACTTTATTATAGGGAGAATAAATATACTGTATATATATATATACTTTATATAGGGAGATAATATACTGCTTATATATACTTATATATAGGGAGATAAATATACTGATATATACTTTATATAGGGAGATAAATATACGTATATATACTTTATATAGGGAGGATAAATAAACTGTATATATACTTTATATAGGGAGACATAATAGTATTACTTAGATATATATATTTATATAGGGAGATAAATATATCGATTATATGCTGTGAAGGTTCTCATTATCCAGGTCATGGTATATCGTTTTATTCAATTAGATCAACTGGACATGAAATGTAGTTCTTGAAGCGTTTCGTAGTCATTCCGACTGGTTTTCAATTCAGAATGACTTGTATACAAGAATCTGTTGGCAATTATGACCCTGTTTCCCGGGTTACAAATTGACCAAAGATTTTGTGCAAGTCATTATGAATGGAAAAGCCCGTGGATGACTAGCGAAACGTCTCAAGAACTATAATTTCATGTCAGTTGATCTAATTGACTACAACAGATATACTGTATACAAACTTTAATAGGAGAAGACTATATTTTATATATACTTTATATAGGGAGATAAATGATTTATTTATTATACTTTATATAGGGAGATAATATTACTGTATATATACTTATTATAGGGAATAAATATTACTTTATATACTTTATATGGGAGATAAATATACTTTATATAGGGAGATAAATATACTGTATATAACTTATATAGGGAGATAAATTAAATATTACTTTATATATACTTTATATAGGGAGATAATTTATACTTTATATATACATTATATATGTGAGATAAATATACTGTATATATACTTTATATAGGGAGAATAACTTTATATAGGGAGATAAATATACTGTTATATACTTTATATGAGGAGATTAATATGAGACTGTTATAGGATATACTTTATATAGAGATAAATATAATGCTATACTATACCTTTATATAGGGAGATAAATATATGTATTATACTTTATATAGGGAGATATATACTTTATATCTACTTTATATAGGGAGATAAAAATAACTGTATATACTTTATATAGGGAGATTAAATATACTTTATATAGGAGATAATATTACTATTATACTTTATATAGGGAGATATAAATATACTGTATATATTACTTGATATAGGGAGATAATATATGTATATATACTTTATATAGGGAGTAAATATACGTATATATACTTTATATAGGGAGATAAATATACTGTATTCTTATATACCTTTATATAGGGAGATATAAATATACTGGGATATTACTTTATATAGGGATGGGAGATAAATATACTTTATATAGGGAGATAAATTTACTGTTATATGCGTGAAGGATCTCATTCAATCAAGGGCTCAATGGTATATTCGTGGTATATCAATTAGAGCAACTGGACATGAAATGTAGTCTGAAGACGTGTCGTGTCATCGACTGCTTCTCATCGAATGGGGACTTGTACAAGAATCGTGGCATTATGCTACCCATGTTTCAGGGTACATATTGCCACAGATTCTTGTGCAGTCATGAATTGAGAAGCCAGTCGGATGACTAGGAAACGTTTCAAGAACTACATTCATGGCCGTTGATCTAATTGAATACAACAGATATACTGTATATAACTTATATAGGGAGATAAATAATTTTTATATATTATTAGGGAGATAATATACTTTATATATACTTTATATAGGGAGAAATATACGTATTATACTTTAATGGAGATAAATATACTTTATATATACATTATATAGGGAGAAATAATAATACTTTATATAGGGAGATAAATATACTGTCATATATATTTTATAGCATAAATATAATTATATTATACTTTAATCGGGAGATAAATATACGTATATCTTTATATAGGGAGATAAACATACGTAATATACTGATATAGGGAGATAAAATACTTTATAAGGGAGATAAAATACTGTATAATATACTTTAATAGGGAGATAAATATATGTATATATATACTTTATTAGGGAGATAAATATACTGTATATATACTTTATATAGGGAGATAAAGATATAGTATTGATTACTTTATATAGGGAGATAAAATATATATTTGATATCATACTTTATATAGGGAGATAAGCTACGTATATATATATTATGGGGATAATATATACTTTATATAGGGAGATAAATATACTGTATATATTACTTATAAGGGATGATAAATATACTGTAATTATACTTTTTTTTATTTATAGGGAGTAAATTACTGTATATATACTTTATATAGGGATGATAAATATATGTATATATTACTTATTATAGGGAGATAAATAATATATGTATATATTTACTTATATAGGGAGATAAATATACTGTATATATACTTTATATAGGGAGATAAATATACTTATATCTAGGGAGAAAAATATACTTTCTATATCTTTATATAGGAGAGATAAATATACTGTATATATACTTTATATAGGGAGATAATATACTGTATATATACTTTATATAGGGAGATAAATATACTGTATATATACTTTATATAGGAAGATAAAACACTTTTGAAATGTTGAATAAAGCTTTCTTACTTTCACAATAATAGTGTGCCTGGGAGATAATTGAATTGTACTTTATATATACTTTATATAGGGAGATAAATATACTTTATATAGGGAGATAAATATACTGTATATATACTTTATATAGGGAGATAATATACTGTATAATACTTTATTAGGAGAAATATACTTATATAGGGAGTTAAATATACTGTTATATATACTTTATATAGGGGAATAAATATACTTATAATACTTAATAAGGGAGCTTAAATATACTTTATATGGGGGATAAATATACTGTATAATAACTTTATAAGGAGAGAAAATTATACGTGATATATACTTTATATAGGGAGATAAATAACTGTATATATACTTTATAAGGGAGATTAAAATCTACTATATATATACTTTATATAGGGGGGGGAGATAAATATACTTTATATAGGGAGATAAATAAATTTATTAGGGAGATAAATATATTTTTATACGTTTATAGAGGGAGATAAATATACTTTATAATACGTATATAGGAAGATAAATATACATTTATAATACTTTATATAGGGAGATAAAATATACTTTATATAGGGATATAAATATACTTTATATATACGTATATAGGGGATAAATATATTTTACATGGAGATAAATATACTGAGATATGACTTTAAATATGGAGATAAATAACTTTATATATACTTTAATATGGGAGATAAATATACTGTTATATTATACTTTATATAAGGGAGATAAATATATTGTATAGATAATATTACTGTATATACTTATATAGGAAGATAAATATACTTTATGATTATTTATATAGGTAATAAATATACTTTATATAGGGAGATAATATACTGTATATACTTATAAGGAGATAATATACTTTATTACTTTATATAGAGATAAATATACTTATATATACTTATATAGGGAGATAATATAATACTTTATATAGGGAGTATAAAGAGTATACTTTGTATATACTTTATAATAGGGAGATAAATATACTTATAATACTTTTATAGGGATATAAATATACTTCATATATTACTTTATATAGGGAGAATTGTACTTGATATATACTTTATATAGGAGATAAAAATACTGTATATACTTTATATGGAGATCAATTATTACTTATCTATAGGGAGATAAATATACTGATATATAAACTTTTAGGGAGATAAAATATAATGTTTATATACGTAATAAGGGAGATAAATATACTTTTATATACTTTATATAGTGAGATAAATATACTTTATATATATTTATATAGGGGATACAATAACATTGATATATACTTATCTATAGGGAGATAAATATACTTTAGTATATACTTTATATAGGGAGATAAATATACTGTAATATACACTTATATAGGGAGATAAATAATGTATATATACTTATAGGGAGAAAATATCTTATATATCTTTTATATAGTGGAGAATATTCTTTATATACTTATTATAGGGAGATAAAATATATTATATATATATTTATATAGGGAGATAAATATACTGTATATATAACTTTATATAGGGGATAATTGTATTTAATATACTTTTATAGGGAGATAAATGTAATGTATAACTATACTTTATATAGGAGATCTATCATTTTATATACTTTATATAGGGGAGATAATTGTACTTATATATACTTTATATAGGAGATAAATATACTGTATATATATACTTTATATAGGAGATAAATATTACTGTATATATACTTTATATAGGGAGATGAAATACTGTATATATAGACGTTTATATAGGGAGATAAATATACTTTATATATACTAATATAGGGAGATAATATGACGTATATATAATTAATTAGGGAGATAAATTATTACTTATATACTTATATAGGGAGATAAATAACTGTATATATATTTATATGGGAGAAATTATACATGTATATATACTTATATAGGGAGATAAATATACTTTATATATACGTTTATATGTGGGAGATAAATATATAGTAATATACTTTATATAGGGAGATAAATATACATATATACTTTATATAGGGAGAAAAATATACTTACTATAGGGAGATAATTTTACTTTATATTACTTAATAGGAGTAATAATATTACTGTATATATACTTTTATAGGGAGGTAAATTACTTTATAGATATATAGGGGATAGATATACTTTATATATACTTTACAGGGGATAAAAATAACTTTATATATACTTTATATATGGGATTAAATATACTTTATATATACTTTATATGGGAGATAAATATACTGTATCATGTACTTTATATAGGGGATAAATATACTTTATATTACTTTATATAGGGGATAAATATACTTTATATATTACTTTATATAGGGGGATAAATAGAATGTATGATATCTTTATTAGGGGGGAAAATAATATACTTTATATATACTTTATATAGGGAGATAAATATACTTTATAATTACTTTTATAGGGGGATAAAATATTATATAGGGGATAAATATACTTTATATAGGGAGATAAATATACTGTATATATACTTTATATAGGGAGATAAATATACTGTATATATACTTTATATAGGGAGATAAATACTTTATATATACTTTATATAGGGGGATAAAATAACTGTATATATACTTATATAGGGAGAAAATATATTACTGTATATATACTTTATATAGGGAGATAAATATACTTGATATAGATACTTTATATAGGGGGTAAAATATACTTATATACATACTTTATATAGGGAGATAAATACTACTTATATAGGAGATAAATATACTGTATATATACTTTATATGGGAGATAAATATACTTTATATATTTATAAGGGAGATAAATTACTGTATATATACTTTATAGGGAGATATAAATAACTGTATATATACTTTATATAGGGAGATAAATTACTGTATATATTACTTTATATATGGGAGATAAATATACTTATATATATATTTATATATCGTGAGATAAATACTATCTTTATATAGGGAGGAGATAAATATACTTTATATATACTTTTATAGGGAGATACATATACTTTAATAGGGAGATCATACTTGATTATAGGGAGATACATATACTTTATATAGGAGATAAATTACTTATATTGATACATTATATACGGGGAGATAAAATACTTTTATAGGGAGATAAATATACTGTATATATACTATATAGGGAGATAAAGATACTGTAATATATACTTTATATAGGGAGATAAAATATACTGTATATATACTTTAATAGGGAGATTAAAATACTTTACTATATACTTTCCATAAGGAGATAAATAGACTTTATTATAGGGAGATAAATATACTGTATATATACTTTATATGGGAGATAATATACTTTGATATAGGAGATAAATATACTTTATATAGGGAGATACATTATACTTATATAGGGAGAGTAAATATACTTTATATATACTTTCTATCTATATAGGAGATAATATACTTTATATAGGGAGATAAATATACTGATATAACTTTATAAGGGAGATAAATACTTTATATAGGGAGATAAATATACTTATATATACTTATATAGGGAGATAACTATACTTTTATATACTTTATAGGGAGAACATATAATGTATAATATTTATATAGGGAGATAAATATACTATATATACTTTATATAGGGACATAAATATTATGTATAATACTTTATATAGGGGAGACAATATCTTATATAGGGAGATAAATATCTTTATATATACTTTATTAGGGAGTAAATATACTGTATATATACTTTAATAGGGAGATACATATACTTATATAGGGAGATAAATATACTTATATATTACTTTATTATAGGGAGATAAATATATGTAATATACTTTATATAGGGAGATAAATATACTTTTAATATACTTTATATAGGAGATAAAATACTTTTATATACTTCATATAGGGAGAGAAATCTACTTTATATAACTTTATATAGGGAGATAAATTACTTATATATACTTTATATGGATAATAACTGTATATATACTTTATAAGGGAGATAAATATACTTTATATATACTTTATATAGGGAGATAAATATACTTTATAATATTTATATAGGGAGATTAAATTATCGTATATGATACTTTATAAGGGAGATAAATATACTGTAATCAACTTTATATAGGAGATTAAATATAACTGTATACTATAGGGAGATAAATATATTATAATACTTTATATAGGGAGATAAATATAGTTATATATATACTTATATAGGGAGATAAATTACTGTATATATTACTTTATATAGGGAGATAAATATACGTTATATATACTGTTAATATAGGGAGATAAATAGACGTATATATATTATTTATATAGGGAGATAAATATACTTTATATATAACTTTATATAGGGAGATAATATACTGTATAATCTTTATATAGGGAGATAAATATACTGTATATATACTTTATAGGGAGATATAATATACTTTATATAGGGAGATATAAATATATTATATATACTTATATAGGAGATAATATACTGCTATATATACTTATATAGGGAGATAAATATATGTATATACTTTATATAGGGAGATAATATACTGTATATATACTTTATATAGGGAGATAAAATTACTGTATATTACTTTATATGGGAGCTATAAATATACTTATTATACTTTATTAGGGAGAAAATATACTTATATATACTTTATATAGGTAGGATAATAATATACATTATATATAGGGAGATAAATATACTGTTTATGATATACTTTATATAGGGAGTAAATATACTGTATATATACTTTATATAGGGAGATAAATATACTTTGTATATATACTTTATATAGGGAGCTAAATAACTTTATATAGGGAGTGATAAATATACTGTATATATACTTTATATAGGGAGATAAATATACTGTATATATACGTTATATAGGGAGATAAATCTACGTTATATAACTTTATATAGGGAGATAATATACGGTATATATACTTATATAGGAGATCATAGTTTATATATACTTTATATAGGGAGATAAAATACTTTATATATTACTTTCTATAGGGACCGTATACATATTACTGTATATTATACTTTATATGGGAGATAATATTACTGTATAATACTTTATATAGGGAGATAAATACTTGATAATACTTTATATAGGGAGATAAATTACTGTTATATAGATACTTTATATAGGGAGATAAATATACTGTATATATACTTAATAGGGAGATATAATAATACTTTATAGATATAATGGGAGATATCATTATATTTATATATAACTTTATATAGGGGAAATATACTTTATATATACTTTATATAGGGAGATAAATATACTGATATACTTTATATAGGAAAGATAAATATACTGTATATATACTTTATATAGGGAGATTAAAATATATATATATACTTTATATAGGGAGATAATATACATGTATATTACTTTATATAGGAAGATAAATATTAATGTATGATTACCTTTTATAGGGAGATAAATATACTGTATAGATTACTAATAGAGATAAATATACTGTATATAACTATATAGGAGATAAAGAATATACTATATATACTTTATATAGGGAGATAATTACTTATATATACTTTATATGGTAATATACGTATATAGGAGAAATATACTTTATATAAGAGATACTGATGTATTAGGGAGATAAATATACTTTATATAGGGAGATAAATATACTTTATATAGAATTTATATAGGAGATAATATTACTTTATATAGGGAGAAAAATATACTGTATATATACTTTATATAGGAGATAAAATATTTATAGGGAGAATAATATACTTTATATATACTTATATAGGGAGATTATACTAATATACTTTAGATAGGGAGATACAATATACTTCTATATAGAGATTAAATAGGGTAGCTTTAGATATACTTATATAGGGAGATAAATATACGTGTATATACTTTATATAGGGTTCAGTAAATATTATACTTTATAGGGAGATACATATACATATCGGGAGCTGCTTAATAATACTTCACTATCGGTATATAGGTGAGATAAATATACTGTATATAACTATGGGAAAATGTTATATAGGGAGATAAAAGATATATACTTTATAGGGAGATAAATCTACTCGTATATCATACTTTATATAGGAGATAAGATATATGTAGATACTTTTATAGGGAGAAATTACTTAATATACTTTATATTAGGGGAGATAAATATCTGTATATATAATATTATATAGGAGATAAATCATAGTACTATTATATACTTTATATAGGGAGATAAATATACGTTCTTTACTTTATATAGCGGAGTAAATATACTTTATATAACTTTATATAGGGAGATAAACCTAAATTATATATGACTTTTAAGACGGGAGTAATTATTTAAATACTATAGGGAAGAAATTTACTGTTTGATTAGGGAATAAATATACTTGATATATACTTTATATAGGGAGATAATATACTTTACATAATACTTTAATAGGGAGATACATATACTTTATATAGGAGATAAATACTATCGTATATATGACTTTTATAGGGAGATAATCATTATATCTTACTATAGGAGATATACTATTATACTTTATATAGGGAGATAAAGATACTGTATATATACTTTACTATAGGAGATGATTAACATAACATTTATATAGGGAGCATAAATATACTTTATATATACTTTTATCAGGGAGATAAATATTATGTTATATATACTCTATATAGGGAGATTAAGTATACTTTATATAGGGAGATAAAATATTTACTTATATATACTTTATCTACGGAGATAAATATTACTGTATATTACTTTATATAGGTGAGATAAATATACTTGTCTATAGAGATTAATATAGGAGTAATATACTTTAATAGGGGAGATAAATATACTTAGTAAACGTTATGGAAATATACTATTACTTATAGGGAGATAATAAAATAATACTTTTATATAAATATACTTTTATAGGGAGATAAATATACTATCTATTTATAGGGAGATAAATATGACTGATAATACTATTATACTGGGGATTATCTAATATACGTATATATACTTATATAGGAGATAAATATACTTCTAATATACTGTATTTATAGGGAGAAAATTATAGTATATAACTTATATAGGGAGAAATACTATAATACTTATATAGGGTATATTTATATATATACTTTATATAGGGAGATACAGTATACTTTATATAGGGAGATAAATATACTTATATATATGTATATAGGGAGGTATAAATATACTGTATATATTATTTAATAGGGGAGAGAAATATACTTTTATATAGGGAGATAATATATTATTTTATATAGGGAGGATCAAATAAGCTAACTTGATTATAGGGATAATATACTGTATATATCCTTTAATAGGGAGATAAATATACTCATCTATATATACTTTTATATAGGGAGATAATATACTTTATTTATATAGGAGATTAGAATATATAATATTACTTTCTAGGGAATATACTTTATATAGGGAGATAAATATACTTATATATATTTATATAGGGAGATAATATACTGTGATATATACTATTATAGGGAGATTAATAACTATATACTTTATAATAGGGAGATAAAATACTTTATATATACTTTATATAGGGAGATAATATACTTATATATATTTATATAGGGAGAAACATATACTTATATAGGGAGATAAATATACTTTTATATATACTATATAGGGGTCATGACTATAGGGAGATAAATAGATGTTTATATATACTTTATATAGGAGCTAATTAGGTACCTATATCCTTTATATAGGGAGAATATAATATATTTATATAGGAGATAAATATATATACTACTTTGGATAATATAACCTTATATAGGGAGTAACCTTCATAAGATTATAGTAGAGATATACTTTTATGATATAGGGAGATAAATTAACTATTACTTTATATAGGGAGATAAATATACTGTATATATACTTTATATGGGGATATTATATAGAGATAAATATACTTATATATACTTTATATGGGAGTATAAATATACTGTATATACTTTATATACGGGAGATACAATTATACTTTATATAGGGAGGATAAAATATACGTGATATCTATAACTTTATATAGGGAGATTAAATATACTGTATATATACTTTATATAGGGAGAAATATATTATAATTATTAATGGATACTCTACAACTTTATATAGGGACATAATATATATATAATTGATCTTAGGGAGATAAATATTTATATACTTATATGAGAAAAATTAAACTTTATATAGGGAGGTAAAATACTATATATATTTATATAGGGAGATAAATACAACTTCATATACTATATAGGGAGATAAATATACTTGTATATATATTTAATAGGGAGGATAAATATACTTATAGAATATAAATTATTTATAGGAGATAATACTGATATAGGAGCATACTGTATATACTTTATATAGGGAGATAAATATACTGTATATATACTTTATAGGATGGAGAAATATACGGTTAGCTGGTAATAGGGAGATAAATATACTTCATATAGAAAATCATTTGTATAGGAGATAATATCACTTATATAGGGAGATAAAGTATACTTCATATATACTTTCTATAGGGAGATAAAATACTGTATATATACCTTATATAGGGAGATAAATATACTATAGATTAAATATACTTTCATATACTTGGGGATATAGGGAGATAAGTATAATACTTTATATAGGGAGATAACTATATGTATATATACTTTATAATAGGGAGCTAAAATATAATGTATATATACTTTATATCAGGGAGATAAATAACTGTATATATTACATTTATATAGGGAGATAAATATTACTGTTATATATATATGATTATATACGGTAAGTACTTAATAGAGTATATAATATATGTATATAGGGAGATATAACGTATATACCTGTATATAGGGAGAATAGACTATATATACTTTATATAGGGAGATAAATATATATACGTACTTTATAGGCGGATACTGGATATATACTTTATTATAGGGAGATAAATATACTGTATATTACTTTAGGAGATAAATATACTGTATATAGGGAGATATATAAAAGGGACTATACTTATATAGACTTTAATTTGATATTTATCTGTATATACTTTATATAGGGAGATAATACTACGTTATATAGGGAGGATAAATTAGTACTTAACCCCCTATAATATATAGGGTCAAATATACTTAGGGAATACAATATTATTATAGGGGGATAATATACTTATATCTACTTTATATGGGAGATAAATATGCTATATATATTTATTAGGAGAATTTCATAAATTATTGAGGCAATTAATGTTATATTCATACTTTATATAGGGAGTAATATACTGTTATGACTTATATTAGGGAGATAAATATACTTCATATATAAGTATATAGGGAGATAAATAAGTATATACTTATTGGGTAATACTGATATACTTTATATAGGGAGGATAAATGAACTGAATATACTTTATATAGGGATAAGATTATTATTATATATAACTTATATAGGGAGATAAAATACTGTTATATATACTTTATATAGGAGATAAATATACTGTATATATACTTTATGGGAGATAAATAACTGTATATATACTTGTACGGATTATATATTATAAGGAGGAGTAAATATACGTGATATATACTTATATGGAGGGAGATAAATTATACTGTATGATATATACTTAATATAGGGAGAATATAGTAATATATTATGGGTACTGATATATACTTTATATAGGGAGATAAATATACTGTAATATACTTATTGGGGAATATACTATGGAAGACAAGATAAATATACTGTTTATACTTTATATAGGGAGATAAATGATAACTGTATATATTACTGTATACTTAGGAGAGATAAATAACGTTATATAATTATATAGGGAGATAATAATTGCATATTATCATATAGGGAAATACGTATTATACTTTATTAGGGAGGATAATTACTTATATATACTTTATTATAGGGAGTAAATCATACTGTATAGATACTTTATATAGGGAGATAAATATAACTTTATATAGGGAGATAAATATACTTTCATATATACTTTATATGGAGATAATATACTGAATATATACTTATATAGGGGATGAGATAAATATACTGTTACTATATTACTTTATATAGGAGCTATAATATATGTATATATATACTTTATCTAGGGAGATAACTATACTTTATATTAGGGAGATAAATATACTTCATATATACTTGTGTATAGGGAGATAAATATACTGTATATATACTTTATATAGGGAGATAAATATAACTTTTAAGACTTTAACGGGGGCTAATATACTGTATCATATACTTTTACTAAGGGAGGATAAAAATATACTGATATATATTACACTTTATATAGGAGATAAATATACTTTAATAGGAGAGATCAAAATATACTTTTAGGGAGATAATATACTAATAGGGAGGATATATAATACCTTATATAGGGGGATAAATATACTGTATATATTACTTTATATGGGAGGATAAATATACTTGATATATACGTTATATAGGGAGTAAAATACTGTATATATACTTATATATGGAGATAAATTATACTTATATAGGGAGAGATAGAGATTAGTACTTTATATAGGGGAGATATATACTTTATATAGGGGTCAATATACTTTAGTATATACTTTATATAGGGAGATTAAATATTACTTTAATAGGAGAAAAATATACTGTATATATTACTTCTATATATGGAGATAAATAGTACTGATATATACTTTATATTGGAAGGGTCAGTGTTCTTTGTCCTGCTGCTTCAAGTTGAAAAAAATTGATTAAAAAAGTGTTATAACTTTAAATGGAAGGACAGAAACGCAAAAAAAACAGGTCAAGCGCACACGCACAAACAGTTAACACCAGATAGAAAAAATTGTTAAAACGCCACTAAACGACACGGGTTTCGTGTAACATTTTATCCATTCCAGTGTGAACGAGCCCTAAGGATTCTATTCACATACAACTTTGGGCAGGTCCTCCAGTATTTTGTTGTTTTGAACTAATTTTTCTTGTTGACCTACGAATTTATCATTAGATCCCGTATACTATTGATTCCATTGTCGAACCTGTGCGTGATGTTAAACTTACTTATGGTGCGGGTTAGATTTCTCCAGCGTATATCACATTGGAATCATTTGCTTGGAGCTTTAGCCTAGCAGAGGTTCCCATTGAAGATTTTACTGCCGCCAAACTCCCATTCAAGTTGCTATTTTTGTCCTGTTACTCCTGACCTCTTGAATTTTTACAATAGGCACCAGGCATGAATAACAAAAAACTTATCCTCATTTGATGTAGATTAGCATTGGTATTGGGAAATAAGTTCCACATGGAAGATTATTGTTGTTTTTAAATTTATTTCGTGTTTAGAACTGGGCTGTTTTGGGGAAATCCGAGGGAACATCCACAAGGGTCTCACCGTATTTTTACGGCCGGCGCATGAAAGGCCACATGGAGAAAACTAGTGAATAATACAGTGATTAATCTTGCAAAAAAAAAAAAAATCAAGCCAATCAATTTGCCTAACCATTGGGAATCCGTCGAGCCATTTTTTTGTGGCAGCCCAGACCCGATGTTAACGCAGAATGGATGGATTCTGCGGAAATAAAAAAAAAAAAAGACTTAACTTCCTTACCTATCCAGACACAGGATTTTAATTAGAAAATTATAACACGCGAACTCCCAGCACGACTGACCCCGATATATTCAGGTACAGAAATGGGCGAGCAGAACCAATATTGATATATTATGTGCATCTAAGCAAACAAATTCAGCGCATTGTGCAGTGCAGTTTAATTAAATGTCGTGTTAAGTGATCCATTCTGGGCAACAAATCCCCGTAACAGGAGGGTTAAATTACATTATTGAAGACAATATTTTAATTAGCCCAAAGTAATTCATCCTGGAAGGATCACTTATTTACTCGCGGCGGTCTTGCTTCTTAGATTAAAAGAACAATGGGTTTGGTACAGTTGGAACTTGTGTTTCATTACGTTTTGGAAGGGAAATGCTACAAACCACAGGCAAAGTCCCAGATCACATGGCCAGGATGGATTCTATTATTTATAAGGCTTAAAGGATAAACTATCGTGTGTATAAAGTTTTTTTAAAAAACAGTTAAATGAAAACAGATCTGCGAACAGGGATACGACTAGGTAAATTCTACTTCGATATTGTTTCTAGGGAGGTTAACAACCCAAAGAAAAAATGGATTCTGCCCAGTCTTCTCCTGGCTCAGCACTACTTTAAACGGAATAGTCAGGACTAACTCTGGCATAATGAAAACTGTAGTTGCTGTAGCATCACTAACGAAATTTATGTGAGGTAGGGATAATCAATCGACCTCCCTGCCCAGGTACTTTTCATTTTTATAAAGTTACATTTTAGAGTATAGTATCCTTTAAGGATATACACAATGTATTGTACCTCTGTCCTCACCTCTGGTTTTTCTTGGCTACTCAGCTTACTGTGACTTTGTCCATGGGCGGTAGGTTTTGCCAATGGGCCAGGGCTTCGATAAGGTTTTTGTTGCGATCAAATAACTTCTTTATAGCACTGTGTAATATTGTGGGGTTTCAACTGTTACAATACATTAGGAATTTAGAAATGCATAGCTAAGTACTTAGTAGTACTACCTGTAGTATAAGGAATTAATGACAAAGATTTGTAAGAGCCAACCAGGTCAAGCCTAACTCGAAGTAACTAGCATAACTAGACTTATATAGCTTTACAAAACTAAAGCTAACTAATCATAAAAAATGTTGAAGTGGAGGAAGCAACTTCAACGCTTACCGTGTGTATTGGAGTCATGTGGGCGATGCTACATTCTTGTTGCACGTTTGCTGGGTTAAGGGAAATTTTTCACCACTGCGTCTGCCACCTTCTTCTTCAGTGCAGTGGTGCTGCACTTTCTTTCTTTTAGTGCAGAGGTGCACGCCTGAGAACAAAATGTCATCACGTGCCAATGGTAGATGTGAGCCCTGGCTCCCTTGATTCCATCAGAGACAAAGCAATGAGAAATTGCAATCTTCAAATCTCCCATGGGCCCAAATGCTTACTCCCTGAAGGAGGGAGAAAAAGAGCAGAGAAGAATTTTGAGGTAAGTACTTAACATCTGGGTGAAGTGAGAGGACTTACAGGGAGATGTAGTAATAAATTTCTTAGTGAAAATGGTGCTAATTTTTCCCCAACAATCAATGGTAAATGATTTATAGATAAATAGAAGTTAGATTCCAAATTACCATTGAAATCTAACTTTGATTGGTTAGGCAAAGTTAGCACAATTTTAAGATAAGAAACTTTGATTGACATAAAAGGTTTATGTATCTATGTCCTGTGGTTTAGTTCCTCCACCAGGAGTATAGTCCAGAAAAAAAAAAAAAAGGATCATGGGGAGTTTAAAAGTATAGTGCCCTTTCTAGTTCATTCATATCCCGTTGTTGTAGCCATTTTATTCTGTTAGTTGATGCCACCATGACCACCTAATTAAAAGGGCGCCTTAATACAGAAATAAAACACAAAGTAATAAGATTCCTGCATCCAGTCTGTTCCAGCCAACCCAAATAAATGTTAACTTTTATTTGATTAAATTGATGCTGGCTTAAATGGTGAATGAATGGACAAAAATATTCATCACCTGTTCAAACAAACTAGGACTGACTGTATCTAGCTTCTCTGGATCTTAAAGTTATAGGCTTGTAAAGTTACAATATCCTGACATGCCACTGTCTTTGTGTTGTCTCTGTGACAGGATGTGGTTATAAGCTGTCATAAACTCCCACACCCCCAAAAATTCAATCTTTTTCCTGTGCTAGTTAACAGACCTGTAACCATTCGCTGTCTATTCTCTACCTATGGGCACCTTCATTGAGGAGAAACAAAAATTCGAGCACGTGTGGCTATCTGAAAACATGATTTAGAGGTTCAGGGGTGGGGCTCTTATGGATGCAGCTGATGTGCTCGTCCAGCAATGAGGGCATACTCCAAACCTTAACTTGGAGGCAGAGCCCAAAGCCCTGGTGATGTACACTTCTGGTCCTTGGGACAAGCCTGCAGCTAGAGCATGATACTGCGAGTCATTTTTAACTGTAGGGGTGTGCCTTAATAAAGGCCACTGTATGAGACCAAAGTTCCCTTTAATAGCAATGCAAAATTCAATCAAGTATTGTGGAAAGTGAGGAAGACCACGTTTGTATGTTCACAGTTGTCAACTTAAATTACTATATAAACTTTATTATTGTGTAACTCCTTCACTGACTGCACAGTCGTAGGTTTACATGTGTGTCAGGTCGGTGATGGCGGGTGTCAACTCACACAACTTCATTCATTTGGGCATCAGGAAATGTTACACTAATATTTTAGGGCCTAGGGGATGGCTACTGGACTTGGGTGTGTGAGTTTGGCACATTAGGCCCTGCCCCGAAGAGCTTACAATCTAAGCACATTATTTGACATATACAACCTATCTATTTTAGATTTTAGGGGGAAAGGAGTGCTCGGAGGAACCCAACACGCACAGGGAGATCATACAAACTTCGTGCAGATATGTCGAAGGGTGGATTCGAACTCTGGACTCAGCGTGCAAGGGATCAGTGGGTACTGGAGTATGCTGAGGGAAAGGGAAGAGTTGGAAGACTGAGGGAACATGGGAAGGTGTGTACTGGTATGTATGAGGGCAGGTGTTGGAAGACTGAGGGAACATGGGAAGATGTTGGAGGACTGGGGGAACATGGGATGGTGGTGGTACTGTAGGAGTGAGGAAAGATGTTGGAAGACTGAGGGAACATGGGAAGATGTTGGAGGAATGGGGGAGGGGAAAGGGATGGTGGTGGTAAGCTTGGAGGGAAATGTTGGAAGACTGAGGGAACATGGAAGATGTTGGAGGACTGGGGAACATGGGATGGTGGTGTTACTGTAGGTGAGAAAGATGTTGGAAGATGCGGGAACATGGGAAGATGTTGGAGGACTGGGGAACATGGGATGGTGGTGGTTACTGTAGGTGGAGGAAGATGTTGGAAGACTGAGGGACATGGGAAGATGTTGGCGGGACTGGGGGGAACATGGGATGGTGGTGGTACTGTAGGCTGAGGGAAGATGTTGGAAGACTGAGGGAACATGGGAAGATTGTTGGAGGACTGGGGAACATGGGATGGGGTGTACTGTATGCGAGGGCAGGTGTTGGAAGACTGAGGGAACATGGGAAGATGGTGGAGGACTGGGGGAACATGGTGGTGGTGGTACTGTAGGTGAGGAAAGATGGTGGAAAAGACTGAGGGAACATGGGGAAGATGTTGGAGGACTGGGGGACATGGGATGGTGGTGGTAATGTAGCTGAGGGAAGATGTGAAGACTGAGGGAACATGGGAAGATGTTGGAGGACTGGGGGAACATGGGAAGGTGTTGGTACGTAGGCTGAGCGCAGGTGTTGAAGACTGAGGGAACATGGGAAGATGTTGGGGACTGGGGAAACATGGGATGGTGGTGGTGTACTGTAGGCTGGGGCAGGATGGTGGGAAGGACTGAGGGAACATGGGAAGATGTTGGAGGACTGAGGGAACAGGGAATGGGAAGATGTTGGAAGACTGAGGGGGCTGGGAACATGGGGAAGATGTGGAGGGGGGAACATGGGTAGGTGTTGGTACTATAGGCTGAGTCGCAGGTGTTGGAGACTGAGGGAAAGGAAGAAGTTGGAAGACTGAGGGAAAATGGGAAGATTGGAGGGACTGGGGGAACATGGAAGGTGTTGGTACTG